>BQNB010105938.1:0-20348 GCA_026074375.1 Tanacetum coccineum | reverse complement strand
ACCTTAAAACAAAACCCTAAACCCTAATTTCACATTAACCTTAAAACTAAACCCTAAACCTAAAATTAAGCCCTAAACATTAATCCTAAACCCTAAAACTTAATCCTAACACTAATCCTAAACCTTAATCTATCCTAAACACTAACCCTAATTCGAAATTAAACTCTAAAAACCCTAATCGAACCCTAAACCTACCCGACACCCTTTTCCCTCCATCACCTCTATGACTAAGCTACTACAACCCTAAGCATCTTACAAGCACCTCTAACCTTTTACTTGGTCACAAAGTTTGCTACATCACCTCCTTGTCACCCCCTTTACAACCGAACCCATAAACACCTCCAAAACCTTCCACCTTGCTTAGCTACTCTTCTAGCCTTCAATACTCATCATGCTAGCTTCCATGATTTAGCTAAGATAGCTATGACACTAAGCAAGACTCTAAACTTGGGCACCAAGGCCATTTGAACACTATATAAGCCGAAACATGCATAACCATTCAAACACACCTCAAAAACTCATACACTCTCAAATGGAGTTCTAACTTAGATCAAGAAAGGTCAAGAGAAGTCCCTAAGCTCAAAATAGAAGCCAAGAATCAAGAAAAAGAAGCCCTTGAAGTCATTACTAGGCGTACGAACCCAAAAACCCCATTTCGACCCATTTTAGCTCAAGTAAGCCTAATATTCTGTACAATAATGTTCATAATACTATTAATATCATATATGAACTCTTGTTTGAAGCTGTGAATCCTCAAACCTATGTGTTTTTAATAAAAACCCTAAAAATGATCCGTTTTGATTTTCTAGCTAACGAATCTTTTTTCTAAACTTTCGTTACATTAAAACATTTTATTCTAGCTTATACTAATAAGCTATAACATGCAAATATCATTTGGAATCCTAAAATAAGCTTGCATGGCATTTTGGACTTGTTTTGCAAAAGTTTCCATGCATAGGGGTATATATCATAACTTTCTGAAATTTATAACTAAAGGGGCTGAAAATGTTATTTTATTAAAGTTATAACTATAAGGACCTATTTTGCCAAGTTTCAAAGTTAAAGGTTTAATATATATACTTTTTATATAAAGGACTAAACTTGTAAAATTTTATAAACCAAGGGTATATATTGCCAATTTTGCAAACTTATAAAATATTATATTTTTATATTAATTATAAATATATATATATATATATATATATAAATTATTCTAGATTTTGAAGAAACTTAAAACTATAATGTATCACATTACTAGGGAGCTTCATGTAAGGGATTTCATTTGGGTATACGTTTTGACGAGTTTGCTGGATTTACGATTTAAAGTGTCCCAGCTCCTCAAACGTTTACTACATGACCTCTAAATTATGATGGCCTGAACAGTGATACAATATTTCTATAATAAATCCAATCAAAGTGATATTTCATTATGACATAAAACATATCCAATCAAACTAAGACTTGACATATTACCTAGGTTGTGTGACGAAACCATTACTTTCATTTCATATACTTTTGCCATCAATCAGATTTCCCTGTACTGTTAAGGTGAGTTTATAGCCTCACATTTAATATTTTAAATGTTTTATAAACCCGCGAGGGGGATACATGCTATAAACCATGAATGCAAGTATTTTTCTGTATGCTACCCTGATACATTATTGCCTAAGTCCCTACTTTTGCCATTAAGTCCCCACTATATCGAACTATTAATTACTCGTCGGGGTAAGCGCGAATGTTGTGAATAGGTCTATTTGGGACTGGACTCCCCGTTGGTGTACCTATACTGTCGGTAACCAATAGCACATATTTGAATAACTTTACGGGTGTTTGGCAAAGACACCCGTTGGGGCAATTATTTGTGGTTATTGATTAACCTAAGGCTTCGGTGTCATGAGCTTAGGGCAATAATATTGTTTTCCATGATAATTGTACATGCATGCAATTATTACAAACTATGGGTGTATAACAACGTAACCCACTATTAAACTTGTATTCAAACTACTTTACTTAAACCTATGAATTTCACTCAACCTTTGTGTTGACTTTTTAGCATGTTTATCTCAGGTAATTGAGCAACTTAAAGCACGGAGTGGCACGGACTTGAAGATGGCTAAACTGTTATCATTCAAACTTTATGTTTTTAGATGTTGGGACCTTACTTTTTGTAAAAACTCTGATGAATAAATGAATGATAACCAAAATTTCCAAAAACGTCTCTTTATGATTCGTTTTCTATGATTATGACTGTTGTACTATAAAATAATACCCCAGATTAGCTTCCGCTGCTATATGTGTTAAAATGGGGGTGTTATATGCCAGAACTCCACAACAAAATGGAGTTGCTGAAAGAAAGAATAAGACACTAATAGAGGCAGCTAGGACTATGCTAGCAGATTTATTATTACCTACTGCATTTTGGGCTAAAGCAGTTAGTACTGCTTGTTATGTTCAAAATAGGGTTTTAGTGACCAAGCCTCACAACAAGACACCTTATGAACTATTACTTAGTAGACCACCTAGTATAAGTTTTATTAGACCTTTTGGGTGTCCTGTGACTATTCTTAATACCTTAGATCCCCTAGGCAAATTTGATAGGAAGGCTGATGAGGGGTTCTTTGTTGGATACTTTATAAATAGCAAAGCTTTTACGGTATTTAACACTAAAACTAGGAAGGTAGAGGAAAACCTGCACATAAACTTTCTTGAAAACAAACCCAATGTTGTAGGGACTGGACCAGATTGGCTCGTTGATATTGATTTACTAACAAACTCTATGAATTATGAGCCACTTACTGTAGGGAATCAAACTAATAAGAATGCAGGTATCAAAGATAATGTTGATGCAGTACCTACTCAACAATATATTCTGCTACCATTACTTTATGATAGTCCACAGAGCTCAAAGGATACAGTTATTGATGATGCTGGTAAAAAGACTAATAAATAACCAGCAAATGAAGGTGAAAGAAATGGTCAAGAGAAGGAAGCAGGAGCTTCAAATAAAGAAGATGACCAGAATGTGCAAGATTTTAGAGTTACATTAGATAATTTGCTTGTTTAACAGAAGAAAGGTTATGCTAACAGCATTAACAAAGATAGTACTGTTAGTCCATCTGTTAGTACTGCTGGGCAAAGTTTTACTAATACTGATGATCTTCCTACTGATCCTCTTATGCCTAATTTGGAGGATACTACTGATCTTCTAAATACTGGTATCTTTAGTGGTGCATATGATGATGAAAATATGGGTGCAGAGGCTAACATTAACAACTTGGAAACCACCATGAATGTCAGTCTTATTCCTACAACCAGAATTCACAAGGATCATCCTAAAGACCAGATCATTAGAGACATGAATTTAGCTACTCAAACAAGGAGGATGACCAAGATCTATTAAGAACTTGCAATGGTCAGTTACATCAAAAAGTATAAGAGAACCAATGACAAAGATTATCAAAACTGCTTATTTGCCTATTTTCTCTCACAAATTGAACCCAAAAGGTGACACAAGCTTTGACAGATCCAAGCTGGATAGAGGCAATGCAAGATGAGTTTCTACAATTTAGATTGCAGAAGAGTTTGAGAATGGTTTTGATTTACCCTAAGGCACCATGCCATTGAACAAAAATGGGTCTATATAAACAAGAAAGAGAAATAGAGGGATAGTAGTTAGAAACAAGGCAAGACTGGTTGCACAAGTTACACCCAAGAAGAAGGCATTGATTATGATGAGGTTTTTGCTCCTATTGCAAGGATAGAAGCAATCAGGTTATTTTTGGCCTATGGATCATTTATAGGGTTGATTGTGTACCAGATGAATGTTAAGAGTGACTTTGTATATGGTACTATTGAAGAGGAGGTGTATGTGTGCCAACCTCCTAGTTTTGAAGATCCATAGTTCCCTGACAAAGTTTATAAGATAGAAAAGGTTTTATATTGTCTACATCAAGCTCCTGGAGCCTGGGTATGAGACCTTGTCTACCAACTTATTAGAAAATAGATTTAGAAGAGGGATCATTGATAAGACTTTGTTTATTAAGAAGAACCAAGGTTATATCTTGTTAGTGCAGGTGTATGTAGATGACATCATCTTTGGGTCTACTAAAAAGTCTTTATGTACAGAGTTTGAAAGTTTTATGCACAAGAAGTTCCAGATGAGTTCTATGGGGGAGCACACTTTCTTCTTAGGGTTGTAGGTCATGCAGAGAGATGATGGAATCTTTATCAGCCAAGACAAGTATGTGGCAGCTCATATATTAAAGAAGTTTGATTTTGTCACAATGAAGACAGCAAGCACTCCAATTGAGACTAACAAGGCATTGCTTAAGGATAAAGAAGCAGAGGATGTGGATGTTCACTTATACAGATCAATGATTGGATCATTGATGTACTTAACAGCTTTTAGGCCTGATATAATGTTTGTTGTTTGTGCTTGTGCAAGGTTCTAAGTTACTCCTAAAGTCGCATATCTTCATGTTGTGAAGAGGATCTTTAGATGCCTGAAAGGTCAACCTAAATTGGGCCTTTGGTATCCTAAAGATTCACCATTTGACTTGGAAACTTTTTCTAATAGTGATTATGCTGGAGCTAGCCTTGATAGGAAATCCACAATCGAGGTTGTCAATTTCTTAGCAAAAGGTTGATTTCATGGCAATGTAAAAAGCAAACAGTGGTTGCTAACTCAATAACTGAATCAAAGTATGTTGTTGCTGCTAATTGCTATGGACAGGTGTTATGGATTCAAAATCAAATGCTTGATTATAGGTATCAACTTTATATCACCAATTAAAAACATTGTAAATGAAAGTACTATTTACTGTAAAAAAATCCAGTGTTTTCACTCTAAAACTAAGCACCATAGAGATTAGGCACCATTCATCAAAGATAATTCAAGTGATCTAGATCACACAGACCACAATGTTGTAGATCTTCTCACAAAGGCTTTTGATGTTAGCAGATTTAACTTTCTGATTGCTAGCATTAGATTACTTGATCTTTGAAGTATTGTTTGAGGGGAGGTTAATTAAGATTGGATAAAAGGCTGCATAACAACAAGCAGAAGTGGGTGAAGGGTCAGGAAATCCCACTGAACCCCAACACACATCCACAACTGTATCACTATCTAATCTTGAACTAATCACTGTTCTATCACAATCTTAACTCAAAAAAGACTCAAAAACCTAGGAAAGCCAAAAGGACCACTGAGATATCTCAGTCTAGTGGACCTATTCCCCTTGTAATAGATGAGACTGTCATTCAAGAGTGGGAAGACAAAATGGAAAGGGTTGCCACTACTGCTTCTAGCTTAGAAGTAGAGCATGACAGTGGTAACATAAATAGGACCGAATCCATGACAACACTTAATGAGTCTTTTCCTCAGGGAACTAATTCAGGTAGTGGTCCCAGGTGCCAAGATACCATATTGGGGGTTGCAGAAGCTCAAACTAGGTTTGAGGCTGCATCTAAACAATCTAATGATCCACCTCTCTCAAGAGTTAACACACTTGGAAGTAGGGAGGACAACATGAAACTTACTAAATTGATGGAATTTTATACCAAACTGTCTGAAAGGGCTCTTGATTTATGATATAAAAACAGATAGAGTGAATTGGTGAGAAAAAGAAATGAGAGATATAGTGAGCTGAACGATAGAAGAGAGTTGTCGGATTATAAAAACAGATAGAGTAAATTGGTGAGAAAAAGAAAGAGAGATATTAAGAGATTAAAAACAGAAAGAGAGCTTGTGAGAATCAAAATTAATGATGGAAATGCTTTTTGGAAAGAAATTGGGGTTAATACTTGTGTCTTAAAGTTAATGTTGCTCGGCTTAAACTTAATGTTGCTAAGCTTAAGTTAATGTTGTTGGGCTTAATTTACTGCTGCCCGTATTAGTTTATGTTGCTAGGCATTCACTTACTGCTGTTAGGCATAAGTTAATGCTGCCAGGCATAACTTCCTACTGTTGGGTTAGTTAACACTGTTAGGCTTAACTTAATGCTGCCAGTTCAAGTTAATGCTGTTGGGGTGATTCATAAATACTTCGTTTAGGGTTTCAATCACTTCATTCGTTTGATTTTACACTTTGTTATCTCTCTAATCAATAAACCATAAAACTTAATTTATTCTATTAATTATCAAAAAAAACCATCACTAATGTCGACCCTAAAGTTTGCTGAAAATCACAATTTGGTTGCATTTTTGGAGAAACCCAAAGAAAGTAATGGGTTTGATGAAATTATAGATTTTCTGAATACAAGTTCTGTCCAATATGCGTTAACGGTTAATCCCACCATTTATACTACCTGTATTGAACAGTTTTGGACATCTGGTAAAGCTAAGACAGTTTGGGGGACAGTGTCAGTACAAAGCCTAGTTAGTTATAAAGAAGGTAATCATATTCACTGAGACGTTATAAGGGCTGTCTTAAGTTGGATGATGCTGAAGGAACAGATTGCTACCATTTTTGCAGAATTGGAAAGAATAGGGTATGAAAATCTTACTCAAAAGCTTACATTCTATAAAGCTTATTTTTCATCCCAATGGAAATTTCTTATCCATACCATACTGCAATGCCTTAGTGCTAAGACTACATCCTAGAATGAATTTAGTAGCACTATGGCATCTGCTATCATATGTCTTGCCACAAACAAAAATTTCAACTTCTCCAAGTACATTTTTGACAATATGGTGAAGAACTTGGAGGGTGGGGTAAAATTTCTTATGTATCCAAGGTTTGTGCAAGTCTTCCTGGACAAACAAGTTGAGGGAATGTCTAGACATAAAGGAATTTATGTTATACCTTCCCACACCAAGAAGGTGTTTGCTAACATGAAGAGACCAGGAAAGGGTTTTTCTAGAAAGGTCACACCTCTATTTGAAACAATGATGGTTCAAGCTACTGAAGACATGGGTGAAGATTCAGCTGCTCCTACTGATTCTCATTCTACACCCATTCATACTCAACCATCTTCATCTAAACCTCAAAAGAAAAAGTCAAGAAGGAAACAGAGGAAGGACAGTGGTCCTACAGAGCCTATCCCTGATGAGGCTATCAATGAGGAGCATGTAGCTACCCCTTCCTGTGATCCACCTCAAAGTGGTAAGGATAGAATGCAACTTACTGAATTGATGGATCTTTGTACCCAATTACAATCAAGAGTTCTTGCTCTGGAGACTACAAAATCTAATCAAGCTTTGGAGATTGAGAGCTTGAAAAGAAGAGTAAAGAGTTTAGAAAAGAGAAGGAAGTCAAGAACACCAGGGTTCAAGAGATTAAGGAATGTTTGGTTTAGCTAGCAGGGTAGAATCCTCTAATGATGTTAGTTTGGGTGGTCAGGAGGATGCGTTCCTAAAACAGGGTGAAAATTGATGATCTTGATGCTAATGCTGAAGTAACTTTGGTGGATGAGACTCAAAAGTTAATGATGAAAACCTGATGTTTGATACGGTGTGTTGGCCAAGAGCAGGAAAAAGGAAGTTGCTGAAAAGGAAGGTTAGTGTTGCTGATCTAGTTTCTATTGCTGGTGACGTGGTTACTACTGTAATAGTGAGTTACTATGCTCAATGCTCCCAACAACAACTATTGATGAGTTGACTCTGGCTCAGGACTCTAATAGAAATTAAAGCAGCTAAACCCAAAGGTTACATCTGCTGTACAACAACTACACTATAAGACCTAAGGCTTGGGGTTGTAGTTTAAGTGCCAAGTAATTTAAAACATCATTCATCAACTTTACAGATCACACTTTCACGAGCTAAAGACAAAGGCAAGGGCAAAAATGGTTGAGCTTAAAAAACCTTTGAAGAAGAAGATCAAATTGCAATAGATGAACGAAGTTGCTAGAAAAATCTTGAAGCTTAACTAACAAGCGAATTGGAAGAAGAAAGAGAGGATTTGAAGACTAAAGAAACTTACTAAATTGATGGATCTTTATACCCAATTATAATCAAGAGTTCTTGCTCTGGAGTCTACAAAATCTAATCAAGCTTTGGAGATTGAGAGCTTGAAAAGAAGAGTAAAGAGTTTGGAAAAGATAAGGAAGTTAAGAACACCAGGGTTCAAGAGATTAAGGAAGGATGCTTCAGCTAGCAGGGTAGAATCCTCTAATGATGTTAGTTTGGATGCTCAGGAGGATGTATCCAAAAAGGGGAGGAAAATTATTGATCCTGATGCCGATGCAGAAGTAACTTTGGTAGATGAGACTCAAGAGATAAATGATGACAACCTGATGTTTGATACAGGTGTGTTGGAAGAGCAGGAAAAAGAAGTTGCTAAAAAGGAAGTTAGTGATGTTGATCCAGTTACTACGGTTGGTGAAGTACTTAATACTGCTAATGTTGAAGCTACTACTGCCAATGCTCCAACAACAACTATTGATGAGTTGACTCTGGCTCAGACTCTAATAGAAATCAAAGCAGCTAAACCCAAAGCTGCTACATCTGCTGCTACAACAACTACAACTACAAGACCTAAGGCTAGAGGGGTTGTAGTTCAAGAGCCAAGTAAATTCAAAACAACATCATCACCTTTACAAGCATCACAACTTCCACAGGCTAAAGACAAAGGCAAGGCAAAAATGGTTGAGCCTGAAAAATATCATTGATACGAGAACAGTTAAGTATTAAAGAAAAGTCAAAATTATTTGTAGAACTCTTAGAGAAGAGAATGAAACACTTTGCATCATTAAGAGCTCAAGAGAAAAGGAGCAAGCCACCAACTAAGGCACAAAAGATGAATACAATGTCTACCTATTTGAAGAACATGGCTGGATACAAACACAATCAGCTTTAGAGAAAAGGTTATGATGAGATCTAGGAGATGTTTGATAAAGAGATGAAAAGGGTAAACACTTTTGTAGACATGAATACAGAGTTGGTGAAAAGCAGTAAGACAAGATCAGAAGGAAGTTCTAAAAGAGCAGGGGATGAGCATGAATCTGATAACTTAAAGAAGCAGAAGATAGATGAGCATGTAGAAGCTAAAAAAGATGATGATCAAGAGGAGGCAGAGATGAAAAAGCATATTAAGATAGTTAAAGATGATGAGGTAGCAATTAATGCTATACCTCTAGCCACCAAACCTCTAGTGATTGTTAAATACAAGATTGTCAAAAAAGGAAAGTTTGTATACTTTTAATTAATAAGAGCTGATGGAAGTTCAAAAAGATACTTATCAATGATCAAGATGCTCCAGAATATTTATAGAGAAGACTTGGAGACCCTCTAGAAGTTGGTTAAAGCTAAACATGGGAATACAAGGCCAGAGGATGAATATGAAAGAATGTTATGGGGTAATATGAAGGTAATGTTTGAATCTGACATAAAAATTGAAGTATGGAGAAATCTACAGGGATACAAAGTGACTATTTGGAAGCTGTTTGATACATGTGGAGTACACTTTGTAAGGTTTAAAAATCTACATATCTTTATGTTGGTTGAGAAAAGATATCCCCTTACACCAATAACAATCTCAAACATGTTGAACAAAAAGCTGCAAGCTGACCGTTGGAATGAGATGTGTTATCAACTACTCAAGCTCATGACAAAGCAGGAAAAGGGTCAATGAAGTGTTTGAATACATCCTCCTGATAGTGATGAAGACTTTTAATGAAGAAACTTGAAGATTTAGAAGATGAATATCAAGTTTAGGGGAGGATTGTTGGGATTAAAAGACTTCAAATGATTCTTAGAGTTACTACTGCTCAAGTATATATTAGTGTTGTCAAGCATAACTTAGTGCTGCTTGTAATACTAATGAAAATTATGCTAAGTAGTTAGTACTGGTAGTGTAAAAGTTACTACTGCTAGTTACTATTGTTGGTATATATTAGTACTGTTAGCATAAAGTTACTGCTGCTAATAAAAGTTAAGACTGCTTAGAGATGAAGACAAAAAATATACAAAGTAGTTACTACTGTTATCACAAAAGTTAGTACTGCTAGTGTATGTTAATACTGCTAGAGTAAATGTAATATTTCATATTTTCAGGTCATTTCCTGACTCAATTATTTTCATTATTTATTTTTAGGGTTTTTACGCGTTCGCTTTTAATTATTATCTTATAGTTAAATCGCGTAAACTAAAAATCATCATTCAACGTAAACGGACACCAAACAAATAAAAGTTTACGTCAAGCAAGTGTTATATGATTATTAAGAGTATAATTTATATCTTTTCCTAAATTATTTTTATTGGTTACGTAAAACGCTTACGTTTCGCAATAAATTACATTCGGGCATACCCGGAAGCACCTATACCTATCTATTCTCAAACCAATACCCACTATTATACCCAATACCCAAAAACTAACTTATTTTCTTACTAAATAAGCCTTGTGGCTGGACCTAGCATGTGTATATAAGAAATAATCCTTAAAACCCCACTAACTCTAACCTTTTACAACTCATACCTTACACACAAGTACCATTGATCACATATATCTAGTAATTGTCTCATCATGTGTACCCTAGATCACTTCTTGGCCGGTTATGGTGCATGGGGAGGAGGAGAGCTCTTTCTCATGTATCCTAAACCACTATAAGTCCAAGGTTTTAGTTTAAGGTTGTTTTGACTATTCTATGATCTACAAATGGGAATTCCTATATTCATTATCATACACTCTCACTCATTAAACAAATTTCAAGCAAAAACTTTCTCTAAAACAAGCCAAAACCCATGGCATACAAAACAAAACTAGGGTTTCATATTCTTTGATTTTCTAAAGCATTCCAAGTATTATAGTGTTCATTCTAAGATCATCTAAGGTTACTCAAGGTTATTACAAGCTTGGATTTGGGTTTAACAGGGATTAATCAAGAAAACATATTTAGGGTTTTCTGGATTAGGGTTTTGGATTTGGAAGCTTGACTGGGGTTTTTATCTTGTGTTTATCATTCCACATCTCTTCTATAAGGTCTAATTTAAGTATTTCATTTCTATTCATTCATTACCTTATGTGTGAATACTTGTTATATATGTTAAACACCACCTGGGTTTATTTTTATGATTTATGGAATATTACAAAGACATATGTAATTCGAATTTTACATTATTCTTGGTGAAATGATACTTAAAATGGAAGTAAACATTCTATATAAGTGTAAATTAATTTATAAGTTTAGTTTGTAAATTAGTTTGTATTGAAAGTTTTATTTACAAGTTTATGTATAAAAATATCATGAGGACATAGATTTCAATGGACAAGTATTGTGGACATTTATAAGACTTAATATATGTGAGAAATAGGGTATAACACTTGGTGAAATAATGGTGCAAAGTTTCTAAATAAAAGGAATTAAAAAACTTGTTTTATTAATCACAAAACCCTAATTAATTTTATATACCTACTGTTAGAATTCTTTTAATAAAGTATGGATTTTATATTTTATTCAATTAGTGCTTATCACAAGGATCTTAAGCATATAAGAAACTTGAAAAACCGAGCAATAACGAGGGAGATATGACATTTTTAAGTTTACAATAATTAAATGGATAAAAGTGATTTTATAAAAATGCCTACTGTTACAGATCTGATATATAAAAATAAATGTTTTATAAATATAGTACTTTTCATAAGGAATCCAAGGACTTAAGGAACTCGAAAAACTGATTTAAAATGAAGGTGATACGTTATTTACAAGTTTAAGTTAAAAAGTATTTTTATAAAAATAAGTTACTGTTCACGACAGTATACTGTTGGGAAATAATTTTCATAAATAGAGCTTTTAATTACGAAGACATGGACATAGGAATCACTAAAAACCAAATTAAAACGAACGAGATACAATTAAAATACGATTTCATAATTAAAGTTATAAAAAGTATTTTTATAAACTTTCACTTACTATTACTATTCATAACAGTACCAAACAATGTTATAAATATAAATTTTGATTATTCTTTTCAAATACGAATCTATCCATGTAAAGAACAAGCGAAACGGATTAAATATAAGTAAGTTATGACTTTCGGAAGGTTACAAAAATTAATTATATAAAAGTAGTTTTATATAATTTAATAAAAACAATTAAAAATACTGTTCATCAGGGGCATAAGTATTATAAATATAATATTTTGATATATTTTCTTAATATGGAGCCATGGATATAAATAATGTGAAAAACAGAGTTTAAACGATAAAGATACAAGGTTTATAAAACCATATGCATTAGTTTTACTTTTGTGCACTATTTCATAAAAACAATTAAACCAATTATATAATATCATTATATAATCAATAATAATATTAAAACATGTATTATTAACAAGCAATCAATTGTGAGTCGAAAACCACACTTTATTTTACGGATACAAATGCAAACACCTTTATTCAATAAAGTACGGTTTAAACATTGTTTTGACATTTAAAACTAAACAAAGACTATTAGGTGGTGGTGTAACTATATAACTTGTGATGTAGAATTATTAAGTACATTGTAATCATACGACCTATATTTAACTAGGTTGCATTCGGTCTTATCCGTGATGTTTCCATTCACTTGATTCATATACATCAGTTTATTCACTAAGGTGAGTTCATAGCCCCATGTTTTACTATATCAATGATTTACAACTTTTGGGGTGAGGAACATGCATTGTTTTACAAATTTAACGCAAGTGTACATTTTATCATGATTACGTGTTTGCCTAAGTAGCGATAACCTATTGTGCCCATCATCATGAACTGTTAATTACTTTGTGTGAGCGCGAATGTTATAAATAGATCTATTTGGGATTGACATCCCCATCCGGGTGAGTAGCTCTCACTGGTGTCACGGAGTGAACCAACAGATGTATACCATGTCGGATTTGGGATGTTGCGGGTTAGAACATCATCAAGGGCAATGTTGGCAATTTATATTGCAATTCATACATGTCGAGCTTCAGTGTCATGAGCTTAGGGAAACGTAATTACACTTTGTGATGTTTGCATCTGTTGCATTATCATACACTTGGAAATCTTGCGGTCCTACATTATATTTACATAAACCTATGAATTCACCAACTTTATGTTGACGTTTTAAAGCATGTTTTCTCAGGTCAATGAGGCACGAGGTGCTAAGGATACATTGGGGATACTCTTTTGGGGAGTCATGCATAAAAGATTTGGAGTCATTACATCTTGGGATTTTTGTTATGATCTAAAATCTTTGTTATCAAATGTTGAACAATTTAAGCCATTGCGCTTTATATTAAACAATTTCAATAAATCCAATGTATCGTATTTTAAACGACTCTTTTAGAGGTTGTTCTCATATCTTGTGCTATTGATCTATGAAGTAACGCTCTCGGACTCATTATTCCACTGCGACCCAATTTGGGGGTGTTACAGTGTGACTTAGTTCGCATATTGATAGTCAAAAGCAATACATACATAGATGTATACATTACATTCGACTGAAGGGCTTGATGACGTACCCTCCTCTTCGGTTCGAAGGCCTCCCTTTCGAATCCCGAATGAGATCTTCTCCCAATTACAACCAATAACCTTCGAATAGTTTCAAGTGGCATAAAACCATCTGTGGGATGGTTACCAGTATGGGAAACTACCACGCGAAGCCCTACACCCTTCGTAGTGGGCCTTCGACAAAACTAGAGCAAAGGTCAGATAGTCAAACCAACGTTCTCCATCTCCATTAAGGTCTTCCCACCAAAATAGAGATCGTGGTACACAACCTCAAGAATCACCCCTTAAATCGTGAGACGCCCCCACGATCACCGGTCTTTGTGCTAAGCCTCGTCCTATCTCATTTCTACACCTATAAATAGATGGTAAGGGCATCAGGTATGGCTAGAACGTTACATACACTTACTTATGTTATCATACTTTACCAAATACAAAGCACATACTTACTCGTACGCCGGAGGTGATTCACAGGGACACCCTCTGTGCTTCACTTAACGTAGTGTTTTCATTTGTGTTAACACAGGTTATTCAAGGCTTGGCGACTCAACAAGCACTCAAAGAACTCTTCGATCTCATCGAAGCCTGATCGTGCCCATATTTGCACAATCACCTACCATCCAAGACTGCGAAGCAGCTTGAAGATATTCACAACTTTAAGCAAGTTGGTGACGAATCATTAAACCAAGCCTGGGAGCGTTATAATGACCTACTATACAAGTGTCATACTCACGACATCAATAGTCATCAAAAGGTAAACACCTTCTATAAAGGTTTGAACACTATGAACCGTCAATTGCTTGATTCGCAGGGACCAATTCCTGGGATGACATCAGCCCAAGCTCTCACGGCCATTCAAATCATGGCTGACCATTCTCAAAAATGGCACGATGGAACGACAAGCAGAAATATTAGAATCAGCAGTGGCAATGATGGACTAGCTACTCTGGTAAACAAGTTAGACAACTTGGGATGAGACATGAAGAAGCTAAAGGAAAGCGTTCACGCAATCTAGGTTGGGTGCCAAATTTGCGAAGGACCTCATCTCGACAGGATTGTCCCCTCAATGAGGAAGTAAAACAAGTTGAAGAGGTCAGATATGGAGAATTTGGACGCACAACGCCATTCAACGAAAGTCATGGAGGAAATTTTCATGTAGCGTCACCTGGATATTACACAAAGACTAATAACCGTCCACCATATGGTGAAAGAAGACCAAGCTTAGAAGAACTATTGACTAAACATCAAGAGGAATCTACGCGAAGAAGTCCTGAAATGGAGGTGTGGATTAAGAAACTTCAAGAGAATGCTGAGATTAACACTAGGAACCAAAGCGCCTCACTTAAAAACTTAGAAACCCAAATCAAGCAGTTAACCAAAGAACTCCACTCCAGGGGAACAAAATCTAAATAAGCAAAGGTAGTAATTGTTAAACATGAGGGACCCTGCTCTTCAAAGAAACTTAAAAATCTCCACTGAATATCCTTCCTCTCTGATCTAGAATCTCAGGAAGAAAACACCAATGATCAACTACCTCCGAAGGAATCTAATCCACGATATTTCACACTCCCCTGCACCATCAGTAACTTTAACTTTTATGTTATGGCCGATCTAAAAGCTAGTGTGAATGTTTTACCTAGGAATATTTTCGAATATTTGGAATTAACAAACCTTAGTAAAACCGAGATGCTAGTGGAAATGGCATATATGAGAAAAAAAGCACCACTAGGCGTAGTTAGTAACATACTCGTAAAAATTAATAAATTCCTGTTTCCATCCGATTTTGTAATTCTCTATAAAACCCCTAATTTGACTGTCATTTTAGGGAGGCCCTTTTTAGCCACCACACATGCCCAGATTAATGTTTTTGAAAAAGAGATATCATTAGGGATAGGTGACGAGAGGGAAACTTTTAACATGAATAAGAATGATCATAACTTCACCCCTACTGAGGGAATCTTTATGTTAAACTCGATTAATTCAAATGAACAAATCACTAAAAGATTGAAGATAAGTAAGAACACTGCTACAACATATTTTTGCAAACCTATTATACAAGAATGTGATAAGGAATTTAAAGCATGGCCATACTGTAGCCCATTTAAGAACAAGTGTGATGGGGGACATGAAATTTATGGGATAAATGAGCTTGGTAAAACAAAATATTGGTTTTTCCCTCATGACAATGAAAGGAAGGAAATGAAAAGAGGTGGGGTATCATTTCCAAACTTTTTAATTATAAGACATGGTAGCTGTCAGGTAGAGGATTCTGTTTGGAGCAAAAGGTATTTAGAATGGTGTAATTAAAATTCTCATGGTAAGAAACCTAGGCCTAGAGATTACACTTTTAAAGAATGGGTAAAGTTTAAGAAAGGACACCTAGACATAAGTAAATCAGTTAGGAAAGATTTATTTAGATTATGGGTGATTGATCGGTTTACTGAGGCATCGGATCCTGATAAAAACCCCTTAGAAAGATGTTTCGATGAATACAAATGGGTATTCCATACAGAAATTGAACAACTAGCCGATGAATACGAAATAAAAATTAGAGAAAAAGGGCAAGTCCTTGAAGATATATGGGCAAAATGTAAAAGAGCTCGATGTAAGAATAAAAATTAGTGGTATGGTTACTGGTGTTAGGATGAAGAAAAAACAGAATTAGGTAATAAAGATTACAATCCACCAAAGGTCCATACAGAAACATTTGAAGTAACAAAATATCAGTTTGACAACGGATGTAGCTTCATATGTGTTAGTGACGAGAATAATGAAACCCTGTCCTTAGGAAGGAAAAATGGATCAAGGTTTAGAAAAATGATAATTGAGGAAATGGAAGAAGTCTTCAGGAATAATGAAGAGGACTCTGACAACGAGACATAGAATGGGCATAAGTCTAATTTAAATACTCATTAATAAACAAAAGTGCTTGTCGGGAGATAACCCATCCTTTATTTAATGAAATTTCCTTTTTACACTAGTTGGCTTGCATGTTTCTTACTCTGTTTTGCAGGATCCATCAGCTAGGAGGCATTTATCGAGACTGGCTTGACCCATAATCATGTGGTAACTCTACTGAATCTACAGCAGTTATGGCATAACAACTTAAAGTTACACCGTAACCATTTTAGTTATGACGTAATCCATTTCACGGTTACGTCGTAACACTTTAAAAACTTAAAATTTTTACCACATAATTACGACGTAGCCACCGGAGTTACGCCGTAACCTCCTTATGAAAACCTCAAAATTTAAGTTTTATATATGTCTAAACCTTGTATATGTAAATGGACTTTGTGGGTATGCTCTTTGGAAGCCATCACGAGACTAAACTTATCCAATTGGGTTACCAAGTGGTTTAAAAGGCTTGTTGTATATGCTAAATGCAACCGTGATTCCTACGAAAGTGAGTTAAGTTTGTATTTCCTATATACTTCATAATTCTTTTTAGAGCGATTTTATGCTTTGGTTTGTATTTGTGATCACAGGTGATAAAGAGCTTGCTCGAAGACAGAGATAACCTAAAGATTTCTGCCAAAATTTAAATCTTGAAGCAATGCTCAGGGAGTTTCTTGTCCTAATTCTACCCTTTCTTTTTTTATTTCTTTAATGTACAATAGGGACATTATACAATTCAAGTGGGGGGATAGGAGTAGAATTAATACTTGACGTATGTTTTGCCTTTGATTTTATAGTTTTCTTTGAAATTTATGCCAATTTTAAAATTTTGGACATATTTTTCTTAGATAACTAGAATTAATCTTTGCTGAAGGCATGTTACCCTTTATTATTACTTGGTGAGATATATGCCTAATATTCCGTTTCCATCATATTATTCAAATATCCACCAAAATATTGAGTGTGCCAGTAGTATTGTAGACTTTAGAACTTGGCCTATACATTATTTTGAGACGTAATTGATTAGCAGGAATAGATAGTTCAAGAAGACAACACTTAGGAAATCACCCAAATAGCCTATATATGTCTGTGTTTACCGACTTGTTAAACTAAATTGTCGACCTCCCATGATAAACCCTTTTTTTGCACTAATTATTGGTGCAAGATACCCTTAGATCACCCATGTTGAGCCAATATATGTTTTCACCATACTCTATATGTTTCATTTCACCATTTCACCTTATCCTACCTTGTAGTTTGTAAATATCTATGTGTTGAAATTGCTGGCTACCTAAGTCTATGGTTCAGGAAAATGAAGTTCGAAGATTAGCACTTTTACTGATGACATATTATTGATCATATGAAGACCTCCCAGTTCTATCGCTTTCGATACTGTTTATCTAAAGAGGGGGATGTATTATTGTATACAGGAGAAAAATAAAAAAATATACATAAAAAGGTGGTGCAACTATAAGCCACTTTAGTGTATAACTCCTAATGTTGGTTACGTGTTATAAAACCAATAAATATAGAGGTGGTGCAACCATAAGCCACCTAGTGTTTTGGAGGATGGTGCAACTATAAGCCATCTGATGAGTGAAGAATGGGTTAGCACGCTCTGCTACATCTCATTATTAGCTAACCCATCATGACGAAATGATCGGATTTTTGCACCAAAGGACTTAGACTATGGATGGACAGTAGCTGGTAATGGATACCTTAGACTTTTACTTGACTATTTGTTTTGTGTTTTTATATTAACAATCATTAAATGCGTATTCCATGTATATCCTAATCCTTTTATCACCCTTTAAATCCATATTACCCTTGTTGCCTTTAAGAATTATTTAGACCCTAATTCTAACTGGTGCAGATTTGTGTACTTTCCAAGCTTATGATATAATACATGCTATGACTGTGCAACTGAGCGATCACCCTGAAATTGAAACACTTAGACTAGTGGAGAGTTGAGTGACTTTTTATCCCCTTTTCGTGAGGTGTTCGGCTTTGATGATTTCTAGCATAAGTGTTTTATAGATTCATTTCTTGGAGTTATACCCGAGAAATCTTTTTATGAAATGTTCTAACAGGTTCTACTTGAGGGCAAGCAGAAGTCAAGTGGGGGGATATTTGATAACATCAAATATTTAATACTTTTTAGTGTCAAATTACCCCCTATATTACCTGCAAATGTTTCACTAATACTCGAAAACGAGATATTTTCTATCATTTTGTAGTTTTCAGGAGAAATGCAGGAAAATGACAAGAAACAAGGGAAAAAGGACTTAAAGTGCAATTATTCAAAGTTGTTACGGCGTAACACCATAAATGGTTACACCGTAACATAAATTAAGCAAGTTCGAAGATCAAGGACGACTTTACGGCGTAACACCATATCTAGTTACGCCGTAACCATGTAGATGGAAGGAAATCTTACCAAAGATAGAGTTACGGCGTAACACACCTTATGGTTACGCCGCAACCATGAAGATCCACATATATAGAAAGAAGATCATGAGCTATGGAAACTATTTAAAGGTTACGGCGTAACACCATAACTGGTTACGCTGTAACAAGTGCTTAATTATGGAATGTCGTGTATGAAGGTTACAGCGTAACACCTTTATTGGTTACATCGTAACAGGTTTGAAACCTATAAAAAGAGGCCTCATTTAGCTATTCCGACATCACTTCCTCCACAGCCAATTGGAGAGGCGACAAAGGCTTTCAACCTTCAAAGAATTCCACCTGGAGTCCAAGGGAGATCACACTTTACTTAATTTTTGTATTTAATGGTTCAAATACATATACTGTAAGAATTATGAGCTTTCAATCTATGATTACTTGTATTTCTTGCTGTGTCTCCATTACCATGAGCGGCTAAGCACTTAAAGTGTTGGCCTAGTTATGTAGTTACTATTGTTATGATGTTTGTTTCCAGTTAGATTATGGTTTCATTAGATATTCCTTGACTGTCATGTAACCTTAGGTTTTGGTAGTATTGTGGGTGGTTTGGATCTTTCTTGACACATTATTAGATTACCAAGTCAATATGGGATCAATCGGGTACTAGGGAGGATTTTACACTCCGTCCCTAGTGTAGGAACTAACTATTCTTTGCCCTTGTCACTTAATATACTTAAAAAGCATAGGAACTCTTTCAGAAGGAGTTAATAATTTGTATAGGTTATTAGATAAGTTATGGGAATACTTGGGTTTAATCACTTCAACCTAGATAACCCCTTATACGATTTGGACTGATTCGGAATCGTAGGGAGTATAGGATTGATGACATCAAATAACGTCTATTTTATAGCATCATTTATCCCATGTAATTAACCCATTTTGTATAATTATTGCAAAGAATTGTTACTTAATCGTTTATATTTGAGAATTGCATTAATTATAGAGTACTTGGGGAAGATTGACCAAAAGACACGCATTTTAGAGCTTAAACAAAGATATTTTGAAGATTACTATTCTGACATCCAATACGTCGTATCCATCAAGGAATATATGGCGTATAAGTGCCTGCACTCACCAAAGACCACGAAGGAAACAAGATATAATACGTCGTATCCAGAAGAAGGCAATACGTCGTATTCAAGGTATATGGGAATAAAATATTCTGGAAGATATCAAACGTGGTCCCTACTCTAAGAAACCCCCAATACGCCGTATCCAACACTTTGGATACGCCGTATCGAACGGACTTCAGACCCTATAAATAGAAAACTCAAAAACGAGTTTTAAGTGTGCTAAATCATATTCTCGATACCTAAACCACAAAAGTTGATTTTCATATGAGAAAAAAAGCAGAAGAGGCCAAGCAACGCGATTAATTCCATAGGGGACAATGTGTAATTTCTTATACTCTTGTAATCGTTTAGTTTTTAGTATCATTCATTAACTCGGTTAGTTTACCTTGGCTAAATCATTACTTTTATAACACCCCGTGTTTTAAGGTCATTGACGTCGTCAATAAATCCACAATGTATCTTTTGTATTGTACGTGTTTGCTTTAAATCGTAAACGTTAAGTTTAA
>BQNB010105937.1:6351-23496 GCA_026074375.1 Tanacetum coccineum | reverse complement strand
TTATTATTTCCTTATGGGGAGGATGGTTATCACACGGAGATTCTACATAGAGATGTTGTTGATCCAAATACAAAACAACATGTTCCATTAACGATGCGTGAATTTATGGCTTATATCATTCAAGAAAGACCAGATAAATTTTCCCTCATTCATAACTCGAGAAGATTGTTTCAGCAGTTCTTGGTGGATATTTTTACAATGATAGAAACTGAGAGGATGTATTTCTTTCGTAAAAAACAAAAATTACTACGGTGTGCATCATACGAGAATTTATCTAATCAACTTCAACATATCCATTTAATAAGAAGCAACTTAAACTGACCCATTTTACTTGCTATTATTAATTCAAACTGACCCATTCTTAATAAGAAGCGCAAACATACCTATTTTTAATACCAGCGGGTAAAAAAATACAAAAAATAGCACCAAATCGATTATTATGCGAAACGTTTTTATTTTTATTTTTTACCCGCTGTTAACATATATAACAGCAAAGGGGTGTTTGTTTTCTACATTTTGGACAACAATCTGTTTTTTTCCACTATGATTCACACTCACATATATAGGAGCAACACAACGATATAACATCAAGGGGTGTTTATTTTTCGGCTTACTTTTAGCCTGCAAATCAGCAGCAACGCTGCAAAATGACCCCCACGAGCCGTTTTAATGCAACGACTCATATGACCCGTATGAATAAAATGAACCATCTGATATGTTTAGCAACTGGTTTTTCTGCATTTTTGGCCTGAAATTAGCAAAGGGGTGTTTTTTTACATTATTTGATAATCATTATCAGTTTACCTATACCCGTATCACACTAAGTACTAGATATGTTACTGAATGTCATATCTAATGTTACTGAATGGCGTCCTTATAAAATGAGCCACGTATTCTGGTATAGGTACCAAATAAGTATGCACAAAAAAATTTCCAAAGAAGTATTCTAATCGTACTACTAATGACTCAGCTGGTTATCCTGTTTATAGACGTAGGGAAGATGGTAAATTTGTTGAAAATAATCATGTGCGCCTCAATAATGGATTTGTTGTTCCATACAATAGTTATTTGTTGAAAAAGTATCAAGCACATATCAACGTTGAATGGTGCAATCAAGCTGGTTCAATTAAATATTTGTTCAAGTATATCAACAAAGACCTGATAGAAGTTACAGCCTAAGATTCAAGTAGGGGATAGTGACAATGAATCGATTTCGACGATGAAGGGTTGTTGATGAGATTAAGCTTTATTATGATTGTAGATACCTTTCGGCTTATGAATCTTCTTGGCGTATTCTAAAATATGAGGTTGTTTACCGTACACCTGCAGTGGAGAGGCTACCGTTCCATTTACCTGGTCAACAACAAGTGGTTTATGACGAAGATGATGACATTGACGATGTTCTTAATAAACCTTCAGTCGTGTTTACAAAATTTCTTACTTGGATGGATATAAATAAAACAAATGATCTTGCCAAGACATTGACTTACGCTGAATTCCCTACAAAGTTTGTATGGATTGCATAAAAGAGAATTTGGCAAGAAAGAAAAAGAGGTTATGCAGTTGGAAGAATTCATAATGTTCCTCGATCGGTTGGTGACGCTTACTACTTAAGGGTTCTTTTAAACAAGGTAAAAGGACCGACATCGTGGGATAAGCTTTATGAATATGATGATATTATGCACCCTTCATTTAGGGATGCGTGTTTTGCCCGGGGGTTACTTGATGATGATAGAGAATAAATTTTAGGTCTTGAAGAGATACATGGTTGGGAGTTAGGGAACAAAGTGCGTCTCTCATTTGTTCATCTACTTATGTCAAATAGTATGTCAAGACCTGATCATGTTTGGAATGAAACATGGAAATTTATGAAGGATGATATTGAGCACCATGAACGCCAACTATTGAACAATCCAGGTCAGTTTTTTTAAGTGTTCTTATCACCGGTTTTCAATGGATGTTTGGCATAGTAGGAAAAAGTAGGATCCGGGTATAGGTATAGCATAAAACTTCAACATATCCATTTAATAAGAAGCAACTTAAACTGACCCATTTTGAATTAGAAGCACAATATGACCCATTTTACTTGCTATTATTAATTCAAACTGACCCATTTTTTATAAGAAGCGCAAACATACCCATTTTTAATACCAGAGGGTAAAAAAAATACAAAAAATAGCACCAAATCGATTATTATGCGAAACGTTTTTATTTTTATTTTTTACCTTAACATATATAACAGCAAAGGGGTGTTTGTTTTCTACATTTTTTTACAGCAATTTGTTTTTTTCCACTGTGATTCACACTCACATATATAGGAGCAACACAACGATATAACATCAAAGGGTGTTTATTTTTCGGCTTACTTTTAGCCTGCAAATCAGCAGCAACGCTGCAAAATGACCCCCACGAGCAGTTTTAATGCAACGACCCATCTGACCCGTATGAATAAAATGAACCATCTGATATGTTTAGCAACCGGTTTTTCTGCATTTTTGGCCTGAAATCAGCAAAGGGGTGTTTTTTTACATTATTTGATAATCATTATCAGTTTACCTATACCCGTATCACACTTTTTTATGCTATGCCAAACACCCTCTAATGGTTACAACGCTATTATTATAAACAAGGTTGAAGTTTAATTCTTTACCTATACCAGATATGTTGAATTTTTATAGGTGAACTTGCTGTATAAAATGGTGGTCGTGGACACAAAAACCCATACATGGCTACATTTGCCCTGATATTCAACTGTCCGATACCTCATATATTACTGGTATAAGTACCAGATATGTTACTGAATGTCATATCTAATGTTACTGAATGGCGTCCTTATAAAATAACTTTAGTATTCTGGTATAGGTACCAAATATAAGCCAGGTTGCCAATATGAATCAACCTAAAATGATTTCCAGCGAATTAGTCAAAATGGGTCAGTTTGAGTAATTTATAGGATACACAATTCCACTACACAGTAAGTAAAAATTTAAAGAACAAAGGAATGCATAGATAATTGCATATAGGTTTTAGATTATCTGGTTTTACAATGAAACGTAATATTAAATTAAATTTGACGAAACTTTAAACTATCTCTGTTTGAAAATCATTAGAAGTTACCAGCTTTCCATATAACTATTTTCATATAATCCTAACGGAAGACTACTTTATTCATGCAGATTTGGAGATGCGTGAGCGTCATATCAAAAACCTTATTTTGAAAGATATAGATGCAATTCTTCGTAAAAATGGAAGTTGCCTCAGTAACATATCATCGATGCCGTTACCAGATTTAGAGTTCTTACAAAATCATGCAAATACTCTTATTCATGATGAGTTGTGTTATAACAGAGATGAATTAAGAATGGATCATGAAAATCTTTTTTCAAGTTTAACAACAGAACAACAGAGTGTATATGGCAAGGTTATTTCGGCGGTTGAAAATAATAAAGGTGGTGTCTTTTTCCTGTATGGATATGGTGGTACCGGAAAAACATACATATGGAGAACACTATCCGCTGCTATTAGATGCAAAGGAGATATTGTATTAAATGTCGCGTCAAGTGGTATAGCTTCATTGTTGTTACCCGGTGGTCGTACCGCTCATTCTCGCTTTGGAATTCCAATCAACGTTGATGAAACTTCAGTTTGTTCAATTACTCATGGTTCAGATCTTGCAGCTTTATTAGGTAATATTAAACGTTATGGATGGTATGTTAAATAGATAACGTATGGTAAAATGAAGTTTAAAACATATTGCTTGACATATTATAATGTTTACTTGCTATAAACCTTGATGAAATTGGCATTGGTATGTTGCATGAGCTCGTTTACTTTTGTTATGTAAGTTACGTTACATTATGGATGGAATAAAGCAAAAATCTTTCCA
Organism: Tanacetum coccineum; assembly: GCA_026074375.1. Lineage (NCBI taxonomy): Eukaryota > Viridiplantae > Streptophyta > Magnoliopsida > Asterales > Asteraceae > Tanacetum > Tanacetum coccineum. The sequence goes on along the minus strand of BQNB010105937.1, from coordinate 19,610 downwards.
TGAAAATGGTTGCATCTAATTTAATAGATGGATAATTTCATAGGGAAAAATTGTGGGTTGTTATAGAAATGGTTCTGGTTTATCAAACACGAACGATATTAAAGAATTTGCAGATTGGATATTAAAACTAGGTGATGGTCGCTTGGGTGGTCCTAATGATGGTGAGCCTATGATTGATATACCAAATGATATCCTGATAAAAGATTGTGCTAACTCGGTTGGTGCGTTGGTTAGTTTTGTCTATCCTTCAATTGTTTCTAACTTGAACGATACTACATATTTTCAAGAAAGAGCGATTTTAGCTCCAACACACGAAGTGGTTGAATTTATCAATGATCATTTGCTTTCGTTACTTCCCGGTGAAGAGAAAGTTTACCTTAGTTGAGATAGCATATGTGAATCTGAAGGTTTGAATGACAACTTTAATGAGTCGTTATATTCTCCCGACGTGTTGAATGGTATGAAGTTGGCTGGCCTACCAAAGCATAGGTTAGTATTGAAACTTGGGGCACCGGTTATGTTGCTTCGTAACATGGATCAGAGTCAAGGGTTATGCAATGGGACTAGATTACGTATTAAGGAACTCGGAGATCGTGCTATTAAAGTAGAAATTTTGACCGGAACAAACGTTGGACAACAGTGTCACTAACAAGATTCAAGTTGACTCCTTCCGACAAAAGATTACCCTTGCAGATTAATAGACGATTATGCTTTGCAATGACTATTAACAAAAGCCAACGGCAGTCACTTTCGAAAGTCGGAATATATTTGCCTAAACCTGTCTTCACACATGGTCAACTGTATGTGGTGGTATCAAAAGTCACAAGTCGAAAAGGGCTAAAGATGTTGCTATACGATAAAGATGGTAAGGTTTGCAGCGAAACTATGAATGTTGTTTATCCAGAAGTCCTTCAAAAAGTGTGACACACTAGAAGCATGCTCAAATAAGCCATATTAGTGTGTTATTTGTTTATCATGAATTTATTTACATCAATATGTTTCACTATCTATCTTTTTTTATTATTTCATCATGGTATTTTTCATTTGCTACTTGGTGAGCTTTGTGATGTTTACGTATTGTTTTTTATCATTCGTGAAATTTATTTCTATTTTAGTTTATATGAGTACGATTTTAAATATGAGTTTGTTTTACTTTAAATACATTTATTAAATTCCGCCCGCGAAACCCGCGGGTCTATAGTCTATGTATTGATATATATGATAATTGTAGTTAACGACGCCAATTAAAGTGGTAGATTAACAAGTTTTCACATGAAACTTAAAATATAGCGTGAACAACCTGTTTATGTAATGTTAACATAAATAACCTGTTTATGTAATGTTAACATAAATAAGCAACTTTTCGTAAAATGGTAATGGGTGAAATAAATAAAAGATGGCGTGTTAATATACATGAAAGGTTTATAATGATTCATTAAACGGAGAATCGTTTGCGAGTTAGCTGCTGATTTTTTATGGTTTAAGTGGCGTTTGGCTACTGATTTTTGAAGTTGTTCAATCTAACTTCAGAGAAGGGCAATCAAGCGGTTTTTAACTGCTGTTTTAAGTGATGTTTGACTTTTGATTTAAGTGGACTTTAAGTGGTGTTTGGCTATTGATCTTTGTAGTTACCTCAATCTTTTAAGTGGTGTTTGGTTACAGATTTAAATGGTGTTTTGATGCTGATCTTTTAGGGGTTAAGTGGTGTTTGGCTATTGTTTCTCGCAGCTGATTTAATCATTAACCTTTTTATTAGTTTTGTTATTTTGTATAAGTTTGCCTGATGTTCCATCAACTTCTGATGGGTAGCAATTGCAGCTTATCTACATTGTCCGCTATCTACTTATCTAGGGTCAAGCGTCAACTATTTGATGGATGCCTGATTGCATTTGCTAAGCTGACACGGCCCATTTGGTTAAGACTTAATCTCACGAAAAGTAAACAAAGCTCAAACTTTAATAATTACCTCATATAATGAAGTAAGATCAGATATCTTAGCATTACAGACATCATCTTAAGAAACGTTAGCCATTACTGTTGATGAGTCCCGATCAACTTGCTTGATTACGACACCTTTATAATAAAATGTAATAAGCCAACAATTTCATATAGTATAACTTTGCATTGTTCGTCAAGTTTGTTAATCAAACATGTTTTAAATGCCGCCCGCGAAACCCGCGGGTCTATAGTCTAATTGATATATATATTCTAATTGATATATATATATATATATCAATTAAAGGTTAGAACGTCGATGTATTACAATTTGGTCAAACAAATAAGGCAAGTCCAACACATTAGTTAAAAAAAAAAACCAGCCCAACAAATTTGTTAAAAAATTGATTTACAAAACTTACCCTCAGCTATATGACAAGTTACGAAAATTACCTTAAACTTTTAGCTATTTACCAGTTTTATATATAACAAATTGTATTTATCATATATGTAACAAATATTTACGAAAGTGACTATTGTTGCTGAACCGGAGATGTAGTTGTAGTCATATCAGCGTGTAAATAACACTTTCCCCCATCTCGATTATGGAGTATTAAATCGTCAATATAAAATATTGTGCGATTTGAAAGAATCAAAGTTTGAAATTATGCTACGAAAACCAATTTGAAGTATTCATAATTATGGGATAGATAAGATTGTAAAAAACATCTTAGATATTTGCTTACATAAAAAAACTTTTGTCATGTTGGGACTTCAAATGGACAAAAGTTGAAATGATCCTATATTCGTATATCTTAATTTCTTGTTAAGATAGAATCATGGAAGTACAATTATGTGAGTCAAGGTTGAATGTGTTGTGCATTATTTGCCGTGTTTACGAATGGGTAATTGGCAAACGAAAACGATAATCATTATGTAGTAAATGTGATGAGAAAGCGGTAAAAACGGAAATAAGGTGACCCTTACTTGGACACTATCATTACACCAAGTGGCTGTTTGATTCACATAATGTTTTTGTTGGAATTGTAATCTTTAGAAGTACTTGTAATTTGATGTAATTATAATTCACTGAATTGGAATGTGTTTTAATCGTAATTAATAAAATCCGTCGAAGTGTTTAGTTGACTCGCAACGTAATTTAATTCAATTTCTTTTACCAAAACTAAAAAAACTAATATAATAATAATTAAAATAATATAAATAATAATAATAAAATAATAAATAGGAATATTAATAATTATTATTATAAGAGAAATAATAATTAAATAATAATAATAATAAAATAATAATAAATAATAATATTAATAAGTAATAATACTGATAATAGTATTAATAAATAATAATAATAGTAATTATTAGATAATTGTAATATAATAATAATAATAATAATAAATAACCAAATAATAATATAAATCAATAAATGATAATAAGAGATAATTCATAATTATTTTTATTAAATAAATGATAATAATATAATGAATATAATAACAACCATATTATTTAATTATTTAATTATTTATATAATAGTAATATTAATAATACTTAATAATATACTGATGATTTTAAGTATAAAAATTCGTGAATTAGAACGTAACTCAAAACTTTCCTTCCATCATCTTATGTCATCTGAATTCCATTTCTTAATGTAATTGTAATGACTGAATTACAATTACAACGCAAACCAAGCAGCCTACATAATGTACTCCGAATTACAATTACAACATTCCTGCCAACCAAACAGGATTGTGATGTAATTTAGATTACAATTATATCACACTACGTCCAATTACGACGAACCAAACACCCTCCAAGTTTCCCAATCACTTCATCGCTTTTCTCGAATAAACCAAAACCTATAACTTAACCACAAAACATTCTTCTTCTATTGCTTAAGTTGTAAGACATCTTTGCTCACACTTTAACCTAATATAACATAAATAAAATCAAAAAAAAAAACAAAAAAAACTATTAAAAAGAGTTAGAGAAAAGAAAAATGTTGTATAACTTGACAGATGATTTTCACGTAGTATTTTGTATACTTGAGCGAGGGTGTTCGGTTGGTCAAGCATAGGGCTGAGCTATTTGATTTATAACTTGCCACTTTCAGCTTCTGTTGTTTTTGCTGTGCCCATCTTAAGTAATTTCTTGATTTCTATTTGCTATTTGAATTCATTGAATTCATACTTTTATAATCAATCTAAATTAAAAAATACTATAGTTTGCAAAACATATCACTACAGTGTTAGTCGACATATTTGTTTATTGGGCTTAAGCCCGCTTTTAAAATTATCCTTGTAACTTTAAAATGATTTAATTCTAAATTTGTTCGCTTAACGATTTATCATTTACAAAATATGCTATTAAAAAAATGATATAAAATGAGTTTTTTAAATTTTGATTACAAAATAAATAAATAACGTTAATTCATTTGCTCTAATTAAAGGTATACATTCAAATTTTCTCGATACAACAATGTAAACATATTCAAATGTACAATCATACAAAACACAACATTACCTTTCATGTTCATTTGAACATGAGAGGATCCTTATCGTATTATTTATGTTTAAAAATCTTACATTTTTTCAAATTTACAAATACAGAAATACATATCTACTCCTCAGTTCTATTAGTGTCCACAATGGAATCTTTGAGGTCTTTTTTCATCAACTTTGACTGTAAATATTTGTGTTTGTGTTATATAATACTTAATAAAAATTATCAAATAAAAAAATACATTCACAACTTTATCAATTCATATATTTTGATTCAAGTATCACTATAACATAAAAAAAATATAAGAAATGAAGGGTCAAAGAGTGAGAAGTGAATAAAAACTAAGTAGAAAAGAAGTGTGTATCAGAGAAAAAAATCTGTGCACGAGATTAAAATAAAAATATGGGACGGAAAGTAAGAGAGAGTAAGAATCCAAAAAGCACCCGTTTTTACCCGGTCCATACCCAAAATTTCCAATTTCATTTCAGTAAACCCTATACACACACCGCCATACAACCACCACATCTCCGGCGTATCACGACGGCCTTCAAAACCCAGATCCAAAATCACCTTCTCTCCAAAACCCACTTTTCATTTTTCACTAATTCAATCTCATTCAAAAGTTAACATAACCTAGACAAAATGCACAGATAACATTCCATTTGATATCCAAATGGAAATCGTTAAAAAGGTTTCTAATCTCAAGTCATTGATTCAATTCAGATCTGTTCGAAACCTTGGAAATCTTTCATTGACAGCTCTGAGTTTATCAAAGGTTATGGCGCACGCCACACGTACCCACATAGTCATATTCTAAGCTACATATCTGATGCTTTATATGAGGGTGAGTCGAAGTACATTTGTCTCGTAGATGATGATATCGAAACTTTCAAGGTACAACAAGAAGATTTTGCCCCATTTGTTGTTTCTCCTTTGCTCAAATATTGTTATTTTTGGGACCCTTGTGGTGTTATTGGTGCGTGTCATGGGTTTATGTGATTTGTTGGTTGTTATAATAAGAGAAAAGAGATACAGAGATAGGAGTATGAGTTGAGGAGGACCTGAAGATGTAAAGAGAGGATAAATACGGATAGTGGTAGAGGCAGAGATCCTAAGAGATACGTAGTGAACAGATAAGAGAGAAAGAGTTATATGAGAGGAGAGAGAAGTGAATGTTAGAGGTTGTGAGAGAGAGTGTAGGTACCCGATGAGACATCTGACGAGTAGTCTAAAACCATAACATCGATTGGATATAGTAGATTGAGTGGGTTATCGAAACTTTCAAGGTACAACAAGAAGATTTTTCCCCGTTTGTTGTTTCTCCTTTGCTCAAATATTGTTATTTTTGGGACCCTTGTGGTGTTATTGGTGCGTGTCATGGGTTACTGTGTTTGTTTGGTTGTTATCAATATGAATATACACTTGTTATTTGGAACCCTTCAATTGGCAAATCGTTTGGTATTGAGATCCCTATAGATGACTCTAAGACTTTATATGAGACTAGTTTTGGTTTTGGGGTTTGTCCCGTTACTAGTGACCCTACCGTTGTTAAATTTGTGTTGCCTTGGCATGTTGAAGTTTTCACTTTGAGTTCGGGGGTTTGGAATGTCATTCCAAGTGGTAATTTGCCTCGTCAGACAATTAGACTTGAAACATCAACTCAGGTTGTCATAGGTAAGTTTATCTATTGGGGTGCGTCGGAGAAGACTAATGTCGACCATGGTGGATCTACAATAAATCACATGGTTGTGTCATTTGATTTGGTTACCAAGGGGTTTAAAATGGTAAACCTACCAGATGCCTTAAAGAAAGCGCCCATACCTTTCTCAGTTTCTAAGCTAAGGGGGTCTCTTGTTGTGTGTGGATACTTTACGCACGAGGCAGCTAGTCTATGGCTGATGGAGAATGACTCGTCTTTTACAAAGCTATTCACAATTCGTGCACCAAGAGTAGATCAAATACTTGGGTTTAAGAAAAATGGTGAAACTATATTTAAAACTCGAGATCGAAATGAGGCTGTGGCACTTGATGTTTATGACCCCTGCTCTCAACAAATCAAGAATCTTGGGATTTCTGTAGCTGGTAGATCATTTTTCACGGACTCTTACAAGGAATCATTGCTTTTGCTTGATCACTTGGATTCACATATATATTTCCGACAATAACTGATCAAAATGATAACAGCCACATATCAAGGGGACTATTTTGTAGCTACATAAGGTCAGTTTCCTGGTCCTAGTGATTGAGAATGTAGAAAAAAATTTAACCAAAAAGCTCACTTTTTTATGCTATGCCAAACAACCTTTAATGCAGAAAATGGGTCACTTTGACTTACACTGCCATTGATTCTTATGAAATACCGTAAACTAACCCATTTTTGGTTTGTTTTCGTTTCTGATTTAAAATGGGTCTTTTTGGACATTGATGTATGCACATTCTGTACCCGAACCCCACTTTTGTATGCTAAGCCGGTATGCTATAATTGAACTTAGTTTATTCTACAATCATACGCAGAAAAGTTAAGGAAACTGCGAAGCTATGAACTAACAAGTGCTACATCAGTTCTTTTGTATGCCTGCAAGGCGCTCTTGGACAAATATTAAAATTATACAATGAATTTCTATGTCCATTGCGCAGCTACTTAGCAATCAACTATCGTATTGTTAACTGCTCAGCATTATTCAAGTTATTATTCTCCAACGTTTTGAATCTTAGGCGAAGTTCATAGTGATTCTGGACTGAATATTGTTGTTCGTTGGATCACGTTCCATTATAAAATCAGTAATTTCCTCGAGCACCGAGACGGGGCTTTGCGGCGTTCTCCGTCTGCAAGAGAGCATCAAGTTTTTAAGAGTACAAATTGCCAAAGAACATAATCAATAATGATTCGAATGATGATTTGGAATTTAACACAAGTAGATGTTGAGGTCACTGTTTTGACTTTAGTGGGGCTTCAAGGCGGATTCATCTTGGAAAATTCAAAATTTTAATTTAGCTGTGTTCTACGAAGATAAGTTAAAAATCTTGAAGTTAACCAATAACCACCATGAAAATATGTCAATAAGAACATCATTACAGAAAATTAATGTAAACACCCAAGACTTTTTGTAAATTCAAGAAGAGATTATTTGACTGAATAAGTCAAAGTATAACTTCTTTCTGGACTATACCAAACTGTACCTAAATTTTACAGGTTAAAAGCCATAACCGACATAGGTAGCAGATGAACGATCCGTGGAACATATTAACACGCACTCATTCCTAAAAGTGACTAGTTTTCATCGTCAAAATTGCTAATGATTCTCCAGGATTTTCAACTTTACATATATGCCGTGATGATAGCATGGCAGGAAAACTCTTTACTTGAACCATAACAGACCGCGTATCATTTTCTAAAGCATCAAAAATAACGACATGACTTAAATACTGTAAAAAAGAGGGGTTTGTTTATGCTTAGAGACTACTGATATTCTATTTTCCTGCAAGTAAATTTGCCAGTTTTTTGCTGTCTTAAAAACGTGTAGTTTAAGAAGCATGAATACTTTATGACGGATGATGGATTACTCACCGCCTCGGTTACGTGATAATGCGGCCATAATCACGATCAATGGTGGTCAATCCTCCTCTTAGATAACTCCATTCCTGCAAACACAAGAGCATTTTGATTAAAATTTCATGAGCATCTTCATTCTTTTAGCCTATTTTCTCCATTTCAGATATCTGTTTTGCGGGTCCCATCACTGTTTTGGGTCCCGGTAAACCACACAAACAGGACCACGGTCGGGAAGTTATTTAAGCAACTACTACAACAAAGTAGAGCAGCCAAGCACAACCTTTAATCAAAGAACCAAAATCCATATAGACAAGTGACTACATTTCCTATACCAAGCACTACAAACAATACACCACTTGATTTGAATCCTTTAAATAATGTTTTTGGCATTCTTAAAAAAGGTATTATATTGATTTAGTTATTGTAAATGAAGTTGTTGAAGCTTGCAGAGGATAAATATATTTAGATCACTCCAGTAACAATCCGAATTATTGGATAATATAACTTGGGAGGGCAACTTTCAACAAGTTCAACCCATTTAACGAGTTTCCACTTAAGCTAATGTATTTTCTTATACCAAATTGACCCATTACATGCAATTGGTAAAACCAAATCAAGTTCAATTTCCACCTATAGTTACACAGCAAACATGTAGCCCAAGGATATTAGTTGTATAAATTTTTAAGTCAGACAAAATGCTTATAATAGGCCATCAGACCCCGGCCATTTTGGTACATCCAAAAATTTTACTCGCTTTAGAAATATATATCTTTAGCCTATCTAAGATTTTATTTACATGTTTAAATATGCATGCAAAGAATAAAAAGTACAAACGTAATTAATCCATGAAGCTTCAAAAATATTTTACAGAAAATTATCAAGAATATTATCAAATAATCTAGAGATGACGATAATAACCCCTCACAACAATGATGCGTTAACAGGTTGTATCGCATTTCACAAATCTCCAAAGTCTTACTTCAGTAGGTGAAGAATCGGGTCAATGCTCCCCGGAAGATGGAAGTATGCAATTGACTATGACAGCAAACAAAATTTTAAATTAACTATTCATGGTAAAACCAATAATCATTAAGCATAACATAACTTAATTCTCAACACAGTCTTGGATGAACGTTTTAGTAATTATTAATAGGTATAGTTATACTAGTACAGAAAAGAACAATTCTCAAGTAATTTCAAAGATCAAACCACATATATAGGTGTCAACGAATCATTAAGAAAGATATAGGAATTTACCTTAATGAAATCATGGTTGATCGACAAGTGTTCCACGTGAGAAACTTGAGCAAACAAATCAGCTACAAAATTGTCATCCCCCAACTCGTAATCTTTTGTGGTTTGGACTTCAATCACAGCTTTCTTAAAGGATTTTACGTCAAATGAAAAATGATTAGCCATATAACCACAATACTCCAATTACACAAGTTTTGGGCATAAGAGCTTTAGCGAATTACACAAACTCTTTTCTTCATCAAAATCCAATCCTTGATTATTAATTTCCAGGGTCTTGAGATTTGGACACGAAATATCTAGATAATCAAGGTTTTGTGTTGAGCAGTTTATTAAACTCAAATCCTCAAGAGACTGACAGTTTACCAAAAACGAGTGTACTAAATCATGGTCTAGTAACTCAACATTATCCAACTCAAAAATCTTAAGTGTCTTGCTTCCTGTGAAACTTTCTAAACTTAAAGAACTTCCGAAAAAATCCAGCTTTAAGACCTTCAATGAATCACAGTCTACCAAACAATGTGGCAACATGACATCGTCCTCCTCTACCCAAATAGCCAAGTCAAGTTGTTTGACTTTTTTCATAACAACGAGATCAATCCAGTGCCCAATGGTCGACATATCATACCGAAGCGGACATTTCAAAGAAAAACTATCCAAATCAAGTGCTATGTTTCCTAAAACCCGATCCACAAACTCTTTAAAGTCATTCTTATGGAATAATGTATATGGCTCCTTTACTTTTCGAGTAAAATCTATGTTTAAAGATGGAACTGCAGTCCACAAATACTTCCATCATGTCGACAAATGCTGTTTCGAGTGACTTGTTCAGTTGAATTAAGACGCGAAAGTATCAAGTGTAGAATAGGATCTGGTAACTTGCTAATATGATAAACTTTTCGCGCCTTTGATCGCTTGGATTTCTTCATGTTTTTAAACAGGTTGTGTGCTATTTTAAAGTAATTTTGACTTCGCTTAGATTTCTTCATGTTTTTAAAGATAGAGTTAATTACATAGATCGTCCTTGTGTTGTCTCGAAATTACAGGTTTCGTCCTAAAAGTTCAAAAATTACACTGTTGGTCCCTGTGGTTGTCCATTTTGAGTTAACCGGTCATTTGACAGCAGCTCCATCCATTTTTTCATTAACTGAAAGGGAAAATGACTAATATACCCTCAAGGACCATTTATGTAACACTTTTTATTTTTTCCCCATCTTCATCTTCTTCTTCATACCACCACCATCCACCACTGCCACCACCCCGTTGGCCACCTTCACAAACCCCATTACAACTTTTGACTTGAATTAGTTGCATTTCTATTCATTTAAAATTTTCTCCTAGATCTCTATCAATAACATGAGACATGCCTAAAATATAACATGTTCAGCACTTTCGGCTTTAAAACCATTACAAATATAACATCATAAATGCCTAAAATGCAATGTTCAAACCTGAAATAGACATCCATGTGAAAAATTAAATAGTATGGCACTAGGGCTAGCTTATTTATGTGCTTAAACACAGATTTCGTTCAAACATTAAATATAGCATCTGCAACATTTAAACATAAACATATTAATTTTAGATTCGTTTTAGAGAGTCGGACTATTTTACAAAACCGGTCAAACAACAGGAATACAAGACTCGTTACCTACCTAGGTATCTTCCATGACGATACAAGTATACAGTATAATTGGTTTGTTAATACAGTACAAAAAACACCAGATAACAATTTTAGCTAACATATATATAAAAAACTATACAACTCTCTTTCTGCACAAAAAGCTTTTACATGCATCTTTACTCGTAAGTATCCGGTCTGGGATAATCATCATACAAGGAGCGGGTTCCAAGAGGTATATCACCACCTGGAAGAGTTGCGTATCTCACAGATGGGGGTAGTCCTGCTGCGCTTGAGATTGGACGATCAGCACTCATGTATCTATCACCAGTGATTGGTTGACTCGTCTGCAAACGTGGGTCAGAGGCAAACTGGCCCATAACGAACCGCGAGTCAAAAACAGACAGCCCCACACCCAGCCGTGGGTCAAGAGCAGACTGCCGCAAACCCAGTCGTTGATCAAAGGATGGGCCCACATCCAATCCTGGATCGCGGGCAGACGCTCCCATACCTAAACGCGGATCAAGGGTAGACGGGCCCATACCCACAACCAATCTTGGATCACGGGCAAGCGGGTTATCCAGTCTTGGGTTAAAGGTGGATGGAAGTAATCTAGTGATTTCTGGTGTGGTTTCTCGGTATGGGAAGGTGGGTACCATGCGAAACGAATCATTCAGTAAAGCAGAAGATCTAGAAAGGGATTCTCTATACGGGCTAGAAATAAACTGACCTCCTATTCCCCAGATGGAGTTAGAAGGATAATTTATCAATACTTAAATCTATAAACTATAATCAAAGAGTTGGGTCCGTTAGTGTTGATTTACCTATACCATATTCATAATTCAGATTGCAACCTGAATAGCCAACAAAACTAAAAAGGGAACCGGGAAATTTGAGTCCTCAGAAGTATAATCTGAACGTAAGAAGGTCCCCACATTTCTAAATAAAAGGAACCTTTGTCGAGGTTCTGTTTTTAGTAGAGGTGGCCAGCGAACGTTGTTGACAGTGGTGGATGGTGGAGTGGTATGAATCAGAAAGATGAAGATCGGGGAAAAATAATAAAAAGTTTGCTAACATAAAAGCTACCCTCGACGGGTATACCTAGATCATTTTCCATTTTCCCAATTATCCCTTTCGTTATATACTTAAAAAACGAAATATTAGATGTGGATAGTTATCGGTCAACCAAGAGGACCTGTCAACTCAAAAATGGACAACCACAAAACAACGGGACGAGACAAAGCCATCAATAGTGTGTAATTTTTCCTGGAAACAGACACTTTTAAGACGAACCTGCAATTTTTTGGGACAACATAACCATAAACACAGAAGGACGAATATATTGTAATTAAACCCTCAGTCTTAAAGATCAATTGTGACATACTACTCGTTGAATCTATTCATTCAAATAATAGGATTATGTGCCACAGAGAAAATCAACTGTCCTAAAAACCTAACTAAGAAAAATCTATAATTGTGACTTGTCATCAAATAGGTTATGTGCAACAGAGAAATCAGACTGTCCAAAATCTCACTCAAAATTCACCTGACACACAAAAAACAATGATTTTGTGTTTCTAAATTTCTACTTAAACTCAAATTTTAAATCAAACATATCCTTACATTGTCAAGAAAGAAAACAACGTTTTTTGTTTGGGACTCGTGTTTAATATGTTTTATAGAATCAGTTTATATTAGATTATAACTTGAAGAGTTAATCAACTAAAGGGTTTTCTAATCTCTGTCCAATGGTTTCCATTTAATAAACACAAATTTTCAAATTAATTAGAAAATGCATTAAATAAACCTGTAAATTACTATATTTGAATATGATTTTCACTTGAATTAATTAAAACATCGTTTTTTAAACACATTAAACCATGCTTAGTGGACATAGTTTAGCAAAACCCTTAATTAAATGGTCGATGTAGTTTGTCCGCTAACGGGTTTAGTCTCTAATTTTTTTTCTTCCGAATCCTCTCTCTTGTTTGGTCCTTTAACCACTAAATCCGTTAAGTTGATCGTGAAATGTTGGTTTTGATGGTTAAAATGACATAAATACCCTCGTATGTTTTATTAAATGGTCTTCTCTTGTTAAACCGTGGATTCAAAATAAGCTCCAAAACATATTTTTAATCTTCAAGGTTCAAACTTTTCAACACAACTAAGCTTAAAACACGTTTATAAGTAATAAAAACCAATGTTTAAAACCGGTTTTTGGACCAAAACCGGCTTCCGGTCACCCAACCGGTTCACAATTCAATCGGTTCACTTGTTGTCCTGATCTATGACATCGTTTCACAATCACAAACACAAAGAATGGTAGAAAATTTAGAGAAGTTAGATAGAGAAAGAGGAATGGAAGGATTGTTATTAGCAAAT
>BQNB010105936.1:0-23496 GCA_026074375.1 Tanacetum coccineum | reverse complement strand
ACACTCCTCAACTGTTTTGCAGCACTGTTGAAGCCGACAAAATGTTTCTTTGTGGAGACAAATAACACTCCATATGGAGGTTTCAAGCACTGGCGATATAAATATAGTATCAAAGTATGAGAAAAAATGGATATAGAACTAGAAGCTCAAATGACTAGCAACTTTAGAAGGCAAAGCGGCAATTTCGACCCATTTGATAATGAGCAGGTTGATTCAGGCTATTTGAACAGATATTTAAATACCAATGTACTATTGATTTTTCCCGTTTTAGTCATTATAATTTTCTGTACACGTAAGATGGATTTGTGTCATTTTGTAACCAAAGAACCCTAGCACCAGCTCAGAAATTCTAAACTGATAAAAATGTAACAAAATGACCAAAATGGGGGGCACAAAGCCCACTTTTAAATAGTAAATTGACTATGATACAGATGAAAAAAGTACGCTGGTATTTTATGCGTAAAAAACTCTTTTAGTTCAACGCCCTTGCCCTGTTACAGAGAGCACATAACCCAAATCCACCCACACATATATACATGGGTCAAAACTGCCACCTCTATAACACACCTACGAACAAAAAAGTCAATTTACCAATTTAATATGCAAGGAATGACATACCTTTTTAATCAAAGCATACAGCTTTTTTAAAGAAGTTGCTGAATACGGAATATCAGTCATCAAAATAACATCATATCCACCTTCTTCATGATTCGTGTCATTAGCCCGCTCCCAAACCCGACTTCCCGAAAGCTTTCTTGATCGCCTTGAAGAAATCTCATGTCCAATGATGCTACCATCAAGACTACTGCATCCATCCATAAAATCCTCCTCAGAGAAACTGAGGTTTGTTGCTTTTGGTAATTCTGGTATATCACTCTCGACAACAGACAAAATGGTAGCAAGTTCTTCCCACTCTCCAGCATAAAAGTTGACTATAGGAGAGATAATTTGTCTTGATGGAGTATGGGGACCATCAGGCTGTCGACTTTGTATGTCCCGAGCTTGCTGAAGATTTGCAAGGACGTTTGGGATAGTTGTGCATCTTACAGATTCGGCACTCAAATCTTGGAAGTGTACCACTGAAGCTCCCTGTGATGTGAAATGGTAACAGATTTATGAGTAGAACTCTCGTAACGTATCATGGTTTGATAGTGTTTACGTGATCAGGGAAATCACGTTTTGTTCAGAAAAACTAGTCCGAGGTGTGTGTTCTTGTATTGGCAATCCCTAGAGGTGGAAAAAAGGATGCGAAGGAAAAAAACAAAATGTACCTTTAGACAAGCAAAGGTACCCGGAAGCCCATAGCCACATCCAAGCTGGATAACAGAAAAAAAAATAGAGATAATGAGCTTTCATACGGAGTTCAGGAGTAGCATATGCAGATGCATCAATATCTTATCAGAATATTAATTGACAATTACTTGATCAAACAGCACCTACAACTTTTTGCGTAATATTATTCAGTATATATTCAACATTGAATATAGGTGCAGCTTAAAATAACTACATGTCTACACAGGGTTAGAAAAATATCTCATTTGTAAAAGGAGAATACCTCAAGCACTCTTTTGCCTCTAAAACTTAGTTGTGCATCTCGGATCTCCTGTTTAAGGACGTTCACGAGATCAAACGAGCTGTCACACGACTTGGAAGATCCTGCAGAAAAATAAGTTTCAGTCCTAAGTTTTTGACTAAATTGGTGACGTCAAGCACACACGCACATATACAATACCATTATTTCCCACAAGTATTAGGCACCAAGATGCTGCAGAATTAGATAAACTACTGTGATGCTAGTTCGAACTTACCATCGGCTTTTGACGGCATCAATTCTGAACCTATCATATCTGAGACGCTTACTCTTCCCTGCAATCAAAAAGTTTGTATGTTACAGCATAGGATTGGTGTTCCACAGTCGTAATGATGCACACCATACAATAGATACATCAGATAAACATAATGTACAAAAGCATCACCTATATTCAAACTAGTTCTCAGTCACAATCTTAGACAAAAAGTATATATGTACGACACAGTATCCAATATCAAAACATGACTTTATATGGCAAAGAAATGAGAATTAAGCTGTGTATGACATCTTTGAGCTGTCAATGAGACCTGATTCTCATTTCTTGTCAGATACGCAATTTTACACTCTAGAGAGTCTCAGGAAGAAAAAAAATTCACATGCGAAACCTCACAGTTTGTTCAATGCTAAGACCATCCCATAGAGTTTAAAACTTTTAAAAACAACTTATATAACCAATCAAATGTCAACGCTATCAAAAGGTAACAGAGAGAAATGGCGTACCTTAGAGATATTCACTCCTTGCAAATCTATGCTCTCACCAGCATACTTATAAGGATGTTCCATCTGCAGTTGACCACACAAATTTACGTTTAAAAAATAAGCTAAAGTCCCATAAGTCACTTGCTCTACACTTTGGATTGTATGAAATACCTTAGAAGGTACAATTTCAACAGCTGGAGAAGCCAAATGTGTCTCCCTATCAGATGCAGTAGAAATGCTTAAGCCCACCCGGTCTGGTGCCAAACCAGGCAAGCATTGCGCAAGCAACGACGGAGCACGCATTATAAACCGCTCCTTTTAGATCTCAAATCCTTAAAAAAAACTGTAATCACCCGAAACCTAATATCAGAACATCAAACGTTATACTAGGAAAAAACATCATAGGCATCAAATCATCAATATTTATTATGCCATTCAAAAAATAGCTTATTCGCAATACTAATACCAATAACAAGTGGATTACATATACTAACATCAAGTTCTTAACAGGTGTTTGGTATTGCATATTTTTTTCTTATTTTACGCTTGTTTTAATGCAGAAGAAATTTTGTGTCTTCTCATCTGCTTATATCAAGGTGATATTTTTTCTGAAATAAAAATCACTTCTTCACAAACACAGCTTAGTTAAGCTTACTTTTGGGCTTATGAGCTTATGTCATATCGGCTTATATTTTATAAGCCAACTTTTTCGGCTTATTTTGGACCTTATGGCTCGGGGGTCTTTGTTTAAGCTTATATGTGGGCTTACGAGCTTATTTGATTTTGGCTTATTTTTCATTAGCCCCAATCTACCGGCTTATTTTGGGACTTTTATCATATCGTAATAAACTTATATAAGCCCACAAGTCTCAAAATAAGCCGGAAAATTGGGGCTTATGAAATATAAGCCGAAAAGCAAATAAGCTCATAAGCCAGATATAAGCTTAAACAAACACCCCCGCCCCGTAAGCTTTAGAATAAGCCGGAAAAAGCTGGCGTATGAAATATAAGGCGAAATCAAATAAGCTTAAACAAACACCCCTTAAAACATTTTATTAAAAAAATTCACCAAAATAAGCAAATCCAAACACACACTACTTATTTTTAAGCAGAAAAATCAGCAACCCCTTTAAATGATAAACATCAATTAGCATAAAAATATAATCTACTTCACAAATTAGCATAAAAACATAATAAAGCTAGTTAATTTATACATAAAAAAATCTATTACAACAAATATTATCACATAATATCCAAAACCTAGATTCCAAAAACACTCAATTTCACCTAAAATAAAATCTTTTTTTTTTTCAAAAAAGTATAAAAAAAATAATAAAGCTAGATAATTTATATAAAAAAATCCCATTACAACAAAATAACCAAATATTATGACATAATATCCAAAACCCAGATGCTAAAAACACACAATTTCACCTAAATCACATTATTTCAAAAAAATAAAAATTGGGGGTTTTTTAAATTGACTCACCAGAAGTGCAATTAAGGTACTGAATTGGGATAATTTGAAGGAAATTTGAAGGAAATTTGTGGAAATGATGGTTAAAAATGAGGAATTTTGGAAGGTATAAATAATAATAATTGAAGTTGGTGAGAAATTAGGGTTTATTTTTCAAAGTCAAAAAGAAAATGAAGAAATAATTGGAAGAAGGTTCTGATTCATGGACTTTCAGTTTGTAAGTGGTGAATTACTGTTTTGTCCCTTTAAGTCAACTGTTAAAAAGTTGAAAATAACAGTATCTTTTTTGTTTGTTTCATTTTTTATTCCTTAAACTCCTTCCGTTTAAAATACAGTAATTGTTTAGCATTTAGTTTTTAAAATCTTTTTTTTTTAAACTTTAATCTTAATTTTTTTTTTCGTAATTTAATATTTGATGCAAACTATATGAATAAGTTAGTTTTCAAAAGTATTTTTATTGTTATAATTTTTATAAAATATTATATAACGCAAACAAAAATATTTAAAGTCAAAATTAAAAAAAAGAAAGACTTTATAAGTCAAATTGGGACAATTATTATGGGACGTAAAGAGTACTATATTTATTTTGTTTTGAAATCCTTTTCTTGTTTGTATAAAAGTTCGACGATCGAATTTTTGTTATTTAGGTGGCAATCGAGTTGTGGAAGATTGTTTTATGAGCTCAAGTTGAGCTGTGTGAGTTGTTATTTTATTTACGTAGGATATAGTTGTATATAAGTGGAGTATATTTGAGTGGTAAAGTTAGTTGTAAAGAGAAAAAGCTGAGTTGACGTTGAGGTGGGGTGAATGCGGTACTGGGTGTCCCTTATTAGACACAGCCTTAGGCTAGAGGTGATAACGAGTTATCACAACCAACTTTATCATCGCCACTTCACTGCCACCACTTTATTTTCACAACCAACTTCACCACTAATTTAGTATAATAAGATAACCAATTTCACGAGCCAAATGCACCGCACTTATACATAAATACCCCCTCATAAACAAATTAAACAACTCACACACTCACACAACCTACTTCATAAGTCGGTCGTTGCCAAGACCGAGTTCTTCAATTTTACCTTTGAAAGCGCGTAGTGCACGAGTCTCAGTAATAGGTTAGACGCGACCTTGTGGCCTTGAAGACGCGTGTTCAACGCCTTATTACCATTAGTTTCAAACACAAATACACCCACAAAAACCAAAACATCACACACACATACACACACACAAAAACAACTTCACCCACAACTCGGTCGTCTGAACGACCGAGTTCTCTCATATCTATGTTGCTATAACAATGGAAATTGACATTCACCTTAAGTTTAAGTTTAAGTTTTCGTTTCTTTCTTTTTTTGTTAGAAACACATTACGTTCGATTGGAATAGAAATTGAAGAGAAAAGAAAAATTAGAGATGCATCTAATAGAAGTCGATACATGAGTTTTTAATGTATGATTATACTAATTTTTTTATCATTCTCATGTTAATATTTTTTACAATTCGATCATAAGGCTATCTAGTAAAAGTCAAGTCTTAAACCCGGAGAGAAGTTAAATGTTGATTGGCTTTAATCATTTACTTTAAACTTATCTGGTGGTAGTAATATGAACACAAGACCACAAGTTATTTGGTACAAGAAATTGTGAGCCAACGTGTAGACTGGGGTGTCCATTAGCTTTTGTCCACGTTTCACATTAAAACATTTGATTCAACAAAAGCAAAATAAACATTTTTCATTACTATTTTGCATTAAAAAAAGGAAATATTTTTTGGATAAGTTTTAGTAGTTGTATATATGAACAAGAATGTTTCTCCAAAGACCATTTTATATCCTCATTTGGCTTGAATGTGACCTTTTTAAGATAAGGAGACAACTATTTTGGAACAAATGTAAGTGTTAAAAATACTGAAATCATAAGAAAATGATCTTGCTCACAAATTTACATGATCTCGAAGCGACGAGTAAGGATAAAAACAACACGATTGGCGTTGTCTGAAAGACGTACAACGCCTTTGCTAGTTCAGCTCGCTAGCCAAAGAACACAGACTAAGTTGCCATTTGATAAAGTGACCGAATCAGTTAACTACACTATCTCGACAAGAGAGAACCTGTCCTTGTTGAATTTTGTATCGACACCTTCGTGTCCATCAAATTCACCAAGTCCTAGTACATCTTCAATGGGGCCATTTGCATTTAACTTATCTACTTGCAGAAGATCTTCTAAAACTATTTTATTCTTGCTCACTAAATTTTTGGTCACACCTTTGATTTCTGGTCGCTCTGTGGTTACTTTTGTGGATTTTGAGCCATTGCTAAACTCGAGCCTTCTGCTGCAACCTTTTTCTATATTCATGTTTCCATTGAGAACTCGGAGTCTAAGAGTATCAGGAGATGTCTTTGGTGGTGATTTACCAATTTTGTAAATATCCTTCCGTGGCGACATCACAAAGAAATCCCATTTGGTATCTGAACCCCATTCTGATGCACAGCTAGATGGCAAAAACAGCGGTGTTGTAGTCCTGCTATCTTCTTCAACAGCTACAGCTTCGGGAACATGATCAGAGCTAGAAGATGATGAAAGCGGTGAGTTCTTTGGTGAGCTAGCAACTTTATAAACGTCCTTACGAGGGGACATGATAAATAAATCGCATTTGGTTGGTGAACCCCAATCTTGTGCTGAATTGGATGGCCAAAAAAGTGGCTTATCGTTACCAAATTCTTCCAAATCCACGACGTCTGAAGAGTAGTCAGAACTAGACGCTGAAGAAAATTGTGAGTTATCGTCACTACTATCCAAGAGTACTTTTCTTTGATGTAGAACTAAAGATGCTTCTTCCATAGGATTCACTCTCGAACCATCAAAGAATGTAGCTTCTGTATTTAAAAGTGTAGTAAATCTTGGTGACGGGATTGATAATAAAGAAATGAGCCATGCGTCGATTTTAAGATCCATGTAACCATATAAACCGTCATGTGGTAAACAAGAAGATGGAGATGATGCATCACTAGAAGATAACCACGTGCAGTTCTCATGATCGAGTAATTCTTCCTTTCTCAGCGCATCAGCAAATTCACCATCTTCCTCCTCGAAAGTCTTGAAACGTGACTTATTTGATCTTGATTTGAAAAGTTCTCGTGCATGAAGATTTATGTTGTTTCCTCCTTCTGGATAAACAATACATCTCTGCGTGCGCACCATGATGATAGACACTGTGATTTAAGTCATCGTTAGTTGGTCTATCATTAGTAATCCAAACAACGCTGAAAGGCTAAAAGTACAAAGAGGAAAACGCCAAAGTTACCATATTGAATGCATCTTTGACATATTATTAGGCATACACAATACAAGTCATACGAAAGCAACTAGTAGCGTGATTGACCAACAAGATTGATAGCCGATTCAATCAAGAAAACTTGACGATATAGAAGGAACAGGTCATATAAGAAGATTCCTACATTTGGTCAAACATCTGCTTATGTCTGCAATATATTAAAATGTTGCTGATTATTATACTAACCCGGCCAACTCGATCAACTTCATAAAAAACAAGAATAATCCAAAAAACAGTTGTCTGAACAACAAAGAATTTAGCTAGCTACTTGAATTATGATAAAAATCAAGTACTCAAATTTTCCAATCCGGTCTGATAGATTTAACGTTTTTTTTCTGATGCTTCACGACTACTAGTTAGACCAAAACGCAGATAAGTCACAATAGAATAAATCAAAGACAACCTAAAAATCAGGCACAAAAATGAAGTAATTTTCCGAGATCCACAAGCAAGGACACACATATATTGTTATGTACACAAACTATTTCATGAGTCTATTTCCACATACCTCAGCTACAATTGGACATAACATATACAAAAAATTCTAAATTCTAAGAAAACATACTTTTTCCCTTTAAAGTGTTACTAAGAGTCATATCTATTCACGTCGCCAACAATTTCAAGTCACACCGTAACACAAGCATAAATTTTACACGAAGAACACTTTAGAACGATAATCATATCAAACATAAAGATTAGTATAGCTCGATCTTGAATGAATTCTTCTAGACTTTCTTTTCGAACCAAATCGTTTGCATTATAGTAATGAAAATATAGTCATACCTTAGAGTAAATGGTGAATGTCAGAATGTGTTATGGAAAGTAGTAACTATTGAGACCTTCATGTAAAAGAGGCATCACCATATATGGTATAATTTCCCGCGTTGGTAAATATGAATATGAAATTAGCACTTTTGCTTTATTGCTTTTTGTAACTTTACCCGTTTTTATCGCCCACTAAAGTAATCGTGTGCTAACTACTTAATTTTAAACCATTGCTACATTGGGCAGGCGAACTGAGGCCTAAATAAGCCCAAAGCTGTTGTAAGATGACTTCTTTGTTCAAAACTATGTTTTTGGCCCAAAATAAGCTGAATATTACTATCTTACACATTTTACAATTAAAACGACAACGTTTTTTACCCACTTTCACTATTCATTTTAAGCATTGTAGGGTCAAAAAAACCTAAAAAATTTAGCCCAAAAATTTGGGTCGGCCTAATTAGTTTTTTTTTTATAAATTTGTCGGAACAAAATAGAGAGGAAAAAAATATTACAAAAGTACTGACGCATTCAGATAAAAAAATATCCGCGGTAACATTTCCGAATTGACTTAAACAGTGTCATTTTACACCATGAGACCAAAAAGTTAAATTCGCAAAATAGATAAAAAAAAATAAAAAAAAATTTTAACGCGACGCAACAACGCGTAAGACCATAAAAAAAACAGAAGCCCAAAAAATTTAGCCCAAAATTTGGGCAGGCCAAATTATTATTTTTTTTTTAAATTTGTTGGCACAAAATAGGGAGGAAAAAAATGTTACAAAAGTACCGACGCATTCAGATAAAAAAATATCCGCGGTAACATTTCCGAATTGACTTAAACAGTGTCATTTTACACCATGAGACCAAAAAAATAAATTCGCAAAAAAAATAAAAAATAAAAAAAATAAAATTTTAACGCGACGCAACAACGCGTAAGACCATAAAAAAAACTACTAAACACGATACTGAAAAAGTAAACCCGCACTATTAAATATGAGACCGACAAAATAAACTCGCACAAAATTAAAGGAAAAAAAAAAGAATTAATGACACGCAACAACGCGCGAAAAATTAACGCCCCGCAGTAACGTGCAGGAAAAAATAAACTTACACTATTAAACATAAAAAAACGCGCGAAAAAACAAATAAAAATAAATAAATAAATACAAATAAAAAATTAACGTCCCGCAACAACTCGCGAAAAATTAACGCCCGCAGCAACGCGCGGGTAATCTTGCTTGTTTTGTTTCATTTTTCCCATTTTTTTATATTAAAACTAGATGATTACCCGGCTATAGCGGCGACAGTGTATATTAACGTCAATTTGCGTGTGTGATTTTTTATGTATATTCAGTGAGAGTGAAGAAAATTAATAGTTTAAGTTGTAATTAATTATTTAGATAGTATTTAAAAGATTGAATAGAATTTTATAAGTAAAGACATTTTGAAAGATGTGATAATTCTCTCTTAATCATTCAATATTATTCAATTCTAATAAATAGATTACATGGCTTGAAACTAGGGGTCAGCAGAAAAACCGAATAAATCGAAAACCGAAATCAAACCGAGCCGAACTAATAACCGAACCGAATTTGCGAAAACCGAACAGAACGAATTTGCGAAAACCGAACAGAACTACAAATTCAGTTTTTAGGTTCGATATGGGTTTGGCAATCTAAACCGAAACCAAATTTATATAAATATATATATATTGTTTATATAGGGGGACTTTCTTTTCAGAACCAATCTTAGTGCGAGAACTGACAGAACCACCAAAAACATACATGCATGCCTTTTAAAAATAAAAAAATACATGAAAATCATCAATAATCGTAATAATCCACATAGGTTCTTCAGTATCATCATGAACTCTTCCTCTTCTTTCACAAAAACCTTACACACGGCCGCAATATTATTGTTGCCCGCCTTATAAGAACATACATGCACACCTTCAAAGAAAAATTTTGTATTTCTAATTTCTTATCAAATTCTTTAGAACAACTATGTTTTTTTAAAACATATATGTTGTTTTTAGAACATATGTGCAAAAATACAATTATTGAAGGCGTGCATGCATGTTTTTGGTGGTTCTGTCAGTTCTCGCACTAAGAATGGTTCTGAAAAGAAAGTCTCACTGTTTATATATTTATATATATAAAAAGACAATTAAAATTTTATCTTAAGATAAAAATACACATTTTGTGCTTAAAATAATTTTTTTTGCTAAATATTTATGTAATCATTTTTTTATAAATAAATTGTGTAATTCGGGTTATTCGGGTTAACCCGAAAACCGAACCGAATTCAATTTTGGTTTTCGGTTCGGTTGAATTCTAATTCGTTCGATTCGTTTTTCGGGTTGACCCAAAAAAAATTAACTGAACTAACCGAACAACCCGATAACTGAACCGATCAACACTCTTACTTGAAACATAAGCTAACTAACTTGGGCTGAGCTCGTAAAAAATATTAATAGGCCTATAATTCGACTAGGCAAATAATTTTAGTCTAACAAGTGTTCATCAGTTTGGATCGGGTTGTTCGGCTTATTCATTTCGGTTATATTTTTTTGGTAAAATCGAACCGAACTCAAATTGGATTAAACCGAACCAAAAACTCCGAATAACCCGAAGTACATCATTTTAATTATTTACTTATTTATTTATATAGATTTTTAGAAGAAATAAAAATTCAAGCTTAATATATGTTATATGTATATTAGGAAAGAGTTTTAATATCTTTTTCATATAAATATTTAATTCAGTTCGTTTTTCGGTTTAGTTTGCCAAAACCATAACCGAACCGAAAACCGAATATTTAATTAGGTTCGGTTTGGTCTTGGCAAATTCGGCTCGGTTACTAATTCGGTTCGATTATTTTCTGTTCGCTTTCGATTTTCGGTTTATTCGGGGTATATTACTTTTTTTTAGTTTCTAAGATTTAAACAAATATGTCTTCTAGTATAAATATATAGATGATTGCAGTTTAAACCTTTTCTTAATATCAATTTTTAAAACTTACTATTCATTTCATATTTATAAATTTCAATGTTTACGTGTATTTTAGATTCCATTTTTTCTCTTTAAACTTATGTAATTCACATTTATAAAAAAATATCTACTCATATTACATGGAAAAGTCAAGCCTTTTGGCTTTGATATATGTAGGCATACATGCACTTTCATTATTGAAACATTTACACTCTATTCTCAAGTATTTTTTTTAAAAGAAAGTAAAATAAAGAAGAGAAATGGAAAAGTAAGGAAA
Organism: Tanacetum coccineum; assembly: GCA_026074375.1. NCBI lineage: Eukaryota > Viridiplantae > Streptophyta > Magnoliopsida > Asterales > Asteraceae > Tanacetum > Tanacetum coccineum. The sequence continues at coordinate 12,362 of BQNB010105936.1, read as the reverse complement.
GGAATTTGCAATTTATGATGTTTTTAAGTTTAGAAAAAGAAAAGAAAGTGAAAGAAGGTTTCTAACATGAAAAGGAAAACAAAAAACACGTTTTAATTTTCAAAAAGCATTGCTAAAACCTCTTACAAAAGCATCATTTTTATCCTCCTACACATACAATCATAAAATATACTAGTATATTTTTTCCACTTATTATCTCTCTAAATCCAAACTGTCAGTTTCATCACTTTTCAGAATCATGTGTGTAGAAAGATTTGTAGGATGTTTTTTTTAGGAGAAATTAACATTTTTGATTTTCAAAATACTAGTATGAAACAATCTTTTCCATCATTTTTATAGAACGATAAAGCAAAGCTAAACCAATTAATTAGCCCATCCTATACATGTATAGATCTACTCATACAACAAAGGAATAAAAAAAGAAATAATTATCTAAAATCTCAATAAAACAAATCTTTTCTTTACGAAAGAGAAATGGCCAATCAAGTTTTCATAAGAAACTTTGTGTTCATCCTTTTGCAGATGAGAAAAGTACTGTTTTAGTCAATTTTTAAAAGTTGGTTTCACTTAGTAGTCACCTTTTTAAATTCTTCTTAAAATAGTCATCTCCAATTACTCAACTACTCTACTACACTCATTGTTTGACACATGTCAAGTGCTCAACTTAACATGTGACCCACTTATTTTTGTCCTATTAGTCTCAAGTGCTTAACTGACGGCTGCTCAACTCACAAGTGCTCGACTGACGACTACCTACTTTTTACTTTATAATAAAATTACATATATACCCTTATTGGTATACGCATTAAATACTTGTAAGTTGTGCTTTAATAATTTTTTCATCATCTTCTTCAATAAATTCACTTCATCACCAACACCTCATCATCACCGTCGGCCACCAACCACCACTCCCTCCGCCTCATCGCCTTAAACAAGTCATCATGCTCGCCACCTCGAATCTTTCACTCTCAACTGCTCGCCACCTCGACTCCTCCACTCTCGACTCCTCCAAGTATTGTGCTAGTTTCATACACATATTTCCACGTCTACATGATCTTGGGGTTTTAGACCCATAATAGCTTCCTACTTTTGAAGTTTGATGGTTCACGTATTAGTATATCTACAAATGACTACCTGTTATGTTTATGTTCAAATATAACTCTTTTTTGTAATCTTCATATACGGATGTAATTAATGTTGAATATATAATGTACGTCAAACCATATGAACCAAACTGGATTGGGTCAGATTGAATGAGTACATGTAGTTTGGGTTTGGTAAGATACTGAGATGTTTGAACTAGTGCACAAGGAGAATATAAAAACCTGAAAACTTGAACTATATAGCTAACCATAAAAGACAACATAAATCAAAGTATAGAGTTGATAAGAAAGTTTGAAAATACCTTTTAAATAGAAACATCATTGATGATGGCCGCTCTATTAGTCAAGGTAGACTTCCACTTACATCCTTCTTTTGTCTCTTCTTAAATTTTTGCACACAATAATCAATCATCGCTTTAACAAAATCTTCACAACCCATACAAGTACCACTGACCGCTTTAACTTTGCATGAAATGATACCATCAACCATGCTCATCGTCAGAAGAGAAATGTCAAAGTACCATTGACCACTTTTCGAGATGGAGAGAGAGTGGCGACGGTGACGATGACGGTCTAGCATTGGAATGGTGGTGGTGACTAGTGGTGATGAGGGAGGGAGGAAGAGAGAGAGAAAAGAGATAATAAATGAATGAGGGTATATTTGTCATTTAACTCAAAAGCTAATTGTATTTGAAAAGAGCCACGTGGCGATCATTGAGTGGAGTCGAGTAGTTGAGCGGTTAAGCATGACCAGATTGAGAATAATTCAAAAAGGTGACTACTATGTGGAAGTTGCTTAGGGAACATGGCTAGAACAGTACTTTTCTCTTTGCAGATCAACGATCAGGATATGTAAGACCATGTTTATTCATAAAATATCACGTCATAATCTATCATTAAAATATCGTTTTCTTATTCTTTCACCTATATAATTAATACATACAACCAATCTTAAGTTTTTTTTATCATTTATCAACAATCCAACCTAACTTAAAATAATATACTCTCTCCGTCCCAAAATTATTGCCCCCCGACAAAAAACGCATAATTTAAAAAAATGCATTTATTATAGTTTTCTCTTTCTTACTTTTTAGCAAAATGACAGTTTTAACCTTAGCTAATTAATTAAAGTCTCTTTTAAAGTTTGTAATAATAATTTTAAACAAAGGGTAATATAGTAAATTATCAAACTTCTCTATCTATTTTTAATAGTGGACAATTAAATTGGGACATAAAAAAAACGTGGATAATAAAAATGAAACGAAATAAAAAAAAAAAAAATAAAAAAAAAAAAAAAAAAAAAAAAACAAAAAAAAAAAAAAAAAAAAAAAAAAAAAAAAAAAAAAAAAAAGATAAAAAAAAAAAAGCACAAAAAAAAAAAAAAAAAAAAAAAAAAAAAAAAAAAAAAAAAAAAAATAAAAAATAAAAAAAAAAAAAAAAAAAAAAAAAAAAAAAAAAAAAATAAAAAAAAAAAAAAAAAATAAAAAAAAAAAAAAAAAAGAATATTATTTTTTTTATATGTAATAAAAAAGTGTGCAGAGAGAAATAAATAAAGTAAAAGAGAGAAAAAAATTTTTGATTTGCTATGTAATGCACACGTGAAGAGATTTAATATATAATTTGAAAGTCATTAATCGAACCAGTCGTGAGCACCTTTTTTATTCACATGCAGAGTTACAATTTAATGGGTACCCTTATTGGTACCCCAGGCCTACTGCATAGTGTCAAAAGTTATAAAAGATTCTTTTTGTACTCTTATTTTTACAGTGCAACGCAGCTTTTTATCAGTTTCTGTTTGTAATTTTTGATAGTTCAACTTTGACAAGTTAAACTTTTTTTTTTTCGTTTCCGTTTTTTCCGTGCAACAGTTGTTTATAACATATTAGAAAATTAAAAATAAAAAAAACTAAAAAATACATAAAAAAACCCAAAAAACCCCGGGGGGGGGTACAAACGGTGTTTCAGGAGGTACATATATCGTAAGCCGGGATTCTTTAGATGATCCAGCTATGAAGGTTATTCTTTCCTTACATTTTTCTGTCTGTTAGGAAATTAGCTTGCTTATAAGGTCAAAGTGAGTAAAGATTAATGCTGCATCTTGGTGGAGGCATATTCTTATTTGACAACATGCTACAACCAGAAAGGTGTGGTGTTAAATACTTTTAAGTTATTTTTTATATACTAGTTGGTTACCCGCGCATAGCGGCGGCAATAAAAAATTTACTAACTCAACTCTTTACGCAATTTCCTACCCGCTTAGTAATTTCATTTCACAACACTTTGAATGTATGTGTTCGTTGTATGTGTTCGTTTGAGTTTCCCGTAGCTTTCCAGCAATACCATATTAACATCATCATTCTCGCATGTAAAAAGACAACACTCTCTTCGAAAATATATAGTTTTAACGTATCAAGTTCATATTTAATTAAGGTTAAAGTTGTAAAAAATACAAATCAACATAAAATAAACCCACTAAAAATGTAAAAAACAAAAAGTTATAAAAATATATCAAAATGGATGTTTAATGAAAGAGCATAAAATTTTAAAAAATATGGTGAAATTAGATCATAATAAAATTAAATTGATAAAAAGATATTTCAATTTAAAAATAGAGGTGAATTTTTAATCAAAATGTGACGATGTGGTTTCTTAAAATGAGATGGATGATCAAGATTGCACCTCCTTATCTTAATTTTTAATGGGTCCCACATTATAAATGATTTATATATGTTTTATCTAGAATGGGTTTCAGAGGTGTCACTGCAAGATGTTGATATGAAAGTGGCTAGGGGATCTTCCTCATGCGAGAGGTTTCAAGTTGGAGTCTTTTTCTGATGGTTTTCTCCTATAAGCGAATGAGAGTCCCACTAACTACATTAACTATATATGTACTAACCCAGTCGTTCTAAGATAAATAAATAAATAAAAATAAAAAATAAATAAAATATGAAAGTGGTGTTATATTGGGTTATTTTTGTCATAAAATTTATTTTATTGTATGTGTGGCTTTTGTTCCTTCTCTACCATCCCATATTTAGCCGAATGAAAAAAAGTCATTGTTGAAGCATAATTTAGTCGGGCCGGTTCTGACGATTTTTCTAGTGTCGTTCGTCGTTTTTCCGGGCCTTGAATAGTGCTGCCAACAAAGAAGAACCGGTTAGAAGGAGACCCGAGGCCGGAACCCCGGGATCAACCCTCCGACGGTCAAGTCAGAGTAGTATAAGCATATAGTAAAGAGGTGGTAGAAAATAACCTATCGAGGTAGGATGATCCTACCCTTATATATATATAGTGTATGAATTAGGGTTACATAGGATGTGAGCCACCCTTTTATCGGGTTCGGCCCATTGGGTCCGGCCCATTCCGGACTATACGCCAACATGTCCCCCAGTCTAGTATGATATGTTTTTGATCATGTTATGCTAGACGTATGCTTTGTCTAGAGGTATCTTCCTTTTGAACCATACGCCGCTATTTGTGCTCGGATGCTTGGTTTCCCGTGTTTGGACGATAAAGACCCCGTAAAAAGAATATGTTTTCTGTAGCTGGGGTAACACTAGCATTGGCATGGTACCATTCTTATTCATCTCTAACGAGAGGATGATGAGAATGATTTATAATGATGAAGGCGGATCCCACATATTGCATGATGAAATGGGTAAACTTATACCCCCTATAATCGCCTATGGCGCGAACAATAGTGCGAATATTTCATTCGTCTTAAGGCCGGCGGAAAATGTATTTATGCGGCTGGGTTAATTGTTAGATTACCCATAATGTGAATATGGCATTCGTCTTACGGCCGACGGAGGACGTACTTTCGTGGCTGGGTTAATTATTAGGTTACTCATCCTGATACGAATATGGCATTCGACTTATGGCCAACGGAGGATGTACTTCCGTGGCCAGGTGGTGCGAATATTGCATTCGACTTAGTACCGGACTTGCAATGCCTCTTACGTACTTTCTATATCCGGAGATACTTACGTGGCATGCACGAAGATAATTATAATGGTATCGTTATACCCCCCACTATAGCCCCCCCGAGTTTAATGGTGCTATGTTCTATTAGTAGTATTAAATTTGCAGACAAAGTATCCAAAAACATGAATAATTTAAGCACCTACCACAACAGGCCGTGGCACGCGTAACACAAAGCTTACTAGAAAGGTCGCTGGTTCATATACCCTAATGTGCTATGCACGAAACTTGTATCCTAATAGTAAATATCGCTCGACTATGTGCGATATGAAATGAAACACAAGGTGTTTGTTTATTTATTATGTCCCGATTTCAGGAATTTAACTCTGTATATTAGGAAGGTAGCGGATATGAATTAAAAGTAATATGATTTAACTAATAATAGGCATAAGAACGTGTACAACAAATGTTTACACGTTTATGTAAGTAAGCCTTGCGCGCCCCTTTCACGCCTCCGTAAGCGCTAGTTACATAGGACTACGTAAGCCATAAAAACGACTGAGGCACGGTCATGTGTCATAATGATGACAGCTAAAAAACTTTCCACGGGTGCATTGATAAAAAAGTACTCGATTTATGAGTTGACCGGTGATCAAAATAATTAGCCGCGGGTTACCCCCGGCTGGGAGTACAAATGTTGACTCCAAATGTATAATCTTAAATACTCATTAAGTGCTCAATGGGCGCATGGAGGGGTTGTAGCCCCGCGTCTCCATGCTTGGGTAAGCAATGGAAGTCGTTATGACAAAAGAGCGGATATCCGCTGCGTTGGTAATCGAAACATGCCGTGTGAATAAAGTTTTCGCGGCTCATGATGTTAGTCATCGTGAAGTAAACTTCCAAATACAAGGTACAAAGACTTTGGAAGTGTCCAAGTTCATTGACCGGTGATTTTCCTCTGGAAGGCTCGAGACCGCAACGGCGATGCGGTTGGTGACCGCGGATACCAAAGAGGAAAACAAGTCCGGGCGTGCGGACAAATAATCGTAAATCATCACCCCCACATTAATAGCATAATCTTAGCAAATGAGGGATAAATATGCAAAATAATATTTGCTAAACCATTTAATATGGCATGCCGTTGTATGCGACGTTTTTACCAAGTCATGGCTTAATCAAAAAATTATATTGTTTCCTGTTGAAACAATTTTTTTTTGTTTTTGAAAATGTATATCAAATATGGTAAATACCGACTAAGGAAGCAAGGCCGCGACATAATTTTTGGAGCGGACCATAAATATAAAGAAGCCGGGCAGCGACATAATGTTTGGTACCGACCGAAAATATAAGGAAGCTGGGCTGTGACATAATATTAAAAAGGTTGGGCCACGACACATTATTAAGAGGCCGGACTGACCCATGACGGAAGTCAGGCTCACGGACAAAAATATAAGAGTCCTTTTAAAATAATCTTTGCAAAATAATGTTTGCATAATAATATTTACAAGTAAGGGATAATTGCAAATAACGAAAAAGATATGGATAAAATCTTTTTATCAAATTAAAAAATACTGATAATATCTTGTTACCAATTTAAAAAAAATACAGATAACATCTTATTTAGTTTAAAAAATATTGGTAATATCTTGTTACCAATTTAAAAATATATGTAAAATATCTTTATCAAATTAAAAAGTCCACAGATTTATCAACCCTAGTGCGACGGTTGAAATTTATGTTATTAAAAACTAGGGGTGGAAACGAGCCGAGCCGAGCCCGAGCCTGCCAAAGCTCGAGCTCGGCTCGTTTAAGTTTTACAAAGCTCGAGCTCGAGCTCGGCTCGTTTCGAGCCTTATTGTTTAAGCTCGAGCTCGGCTCGTGGTGTGTTAGATAGGCTCGGGCTCGGTTCGAGCTCGGCTCGTTTATACGATTTGGCAATGTAAAATTAAAGCTTGGCTCGAGCTCGGCTCGTAATATATATAATTTAGGCTCGTTAATAAGCTTGTTATTGAGCTCGTTAGTAAGCTCGTGTATAAAACATTTGGCTCGTTTAGGCTCGCGAGCCCAAACGGGCTTTGTACGTAAAGCTTGGGCTCGAGCTCGTTTAATAAATGAGATGCAACTTAAGCTCGAGCTTGGGCTTGAGCTCGTTTAGGCTCGGCTCGTTTGAGCTTTTTACCCATCCGATCTCGAGCTTTTCACGAGCGGCTCGGCTCGTTTCCACCCCTATTAAAAACCGTAGACCTTTCAAATTATGACTCTGTGGTCGGAGCAAATGTCCCTCATTATCGGAGATGAGGGTCGGACCTTAAATGAAGCATCTTACACGAATATCTACAAATTTGCTGAGTATTATAATACGTTTTAGTCCGTGAGGAGGTAATGGGCTCGCCTTCCCAAAATATAAAATAAAATGCTAAAGGAGAGAACCCAAATTACTATAATGCCCCGTTTGGTTCGCGGAATCTTCAGGATTCTGATGGAATTGGAATCTGATTTCAATTCCATAACGTGTTTGGTTGGCAGAATGTTTGAATTCAAAATCTGATTCCAATTCCATAGTGTGTTTGGTTGACGGAATTAATGTAAAGAAATACCTCAAATTCTTTTATTCGTGGAATTAACATTCCATCCTAAAACGGAAGGAAAGTTTATAATTCCATGGAATTTGATATTTTTATCATCAAAAATAAATTTTTATTATTATTATTTATTTATTTTTTTAAAAATTATATTTATTATTATTAATATAATTATATAATTTGTTTTTTCATTTCATTTTTTTCCAACCAAACATGCGATAGTTTTCACAGATTCCAATTCATTAACATTCTAATTATTTAACATTCTAATTCCTTAACATTCCAATTCCTCAAACACATTCTAATTCCAACAAAAACATTCTGCGAACCAAACGCACCTTAATATGTGCGAAGACGTGTCATTTAAAAAAAGACGTGTCATTTAATTTTTGCATTCTCAGCTTTTCGAAATACGTCACCCTTTAGCTAACAATGTCCATCAAACCATTAATAGCAACTTGTGCTATATGCATAATAATGTGTACAGTAGTTGACACTTAGTTGTACTATTGGTACTTTTATGGTCATGTGGTAATACGAGTTTCATGAGTTGTACAAATCATATATCGTGAAGATATTAGTTGTATCGATGTTTAAACCTTACACATGGTTTTTTGAAGGTTCATAACAAAGCATGAAAGTAAACATATTTATCTACTTAGAAAAAATAATTATGTGATACATCACAGTAATTTCATCTTGTCCACAAATAAAGCACTTAGTAAGTATAAAATATGTGAGTAAATCCAACTAGCGGATGTTATTCATGAAGTGACAGAATACAAAAATCCATTACTAGTAGAGCGGGTAGCTCGTAGGTTGATTTTCTACATATAAATAAGCGGTTTACTCGCAAAGAGCGGCAATTAAATTCGGAACTTAGAAGATACGTCATAGAGACCGTGATTATAAACCATGTCACATGTGTCTGAGTCAAAACTTAGACCAAACATCATCGTAAGTTCTCACGTGGTGTGAAGGGAACTCAGCCAGTATGATGTTCAACGAGGTAGGACGAGGATTTTGCTGGGGGTCCCACAGACGGCGCCAACTTGTTGAAGCATAATTTGGTCGGGTCGGTCCTGACGACTCTCCTGGTGCCCTTCGTCGTCTTCCCGGGCCTTGAATAGTGCTGCCAACAAAGAAGAACCGGTTAGAAGGGGACCCGAGGCCGGAGCCACAGGATCCACCCTCCGACGGTCGAGTCAGAGTAGTATAAGCATATAGTAAAGAGGTGGTAGAGAATAACCTGTCGAGGTAGGATGATCCTACCCTTGTATATATAGTGTATGGATTAGAGTTACGTAGGATGTGGGCCACCCTTTTATCGGGTTCGGCCCATTTGATCAGACATATTCCAGACTATACGCCAACAGTCACTAATCTAACTTCCATACCCCTCCCTGAATCTGGATCGATTGAGAAGGTTTTTATTTTGAGAAGATTGAGAAGGTTTTTCAAAAATGATAGATTTTTAACTTTGATTCAAGTTTTTCAAGCGTAAAACTCATTTTAATGTGATTATAATTCAAAATGTGTAAAAAAATTCGAATCAATGTTAAAAAATCTCTCGTTTTTGCAATATAAGTAAAATATTGAATCTTCTATACAAATTTAAGGAATCATTACCATAACTCGATTTTAGCAATGATTTGTGAATCAAATTTGTGATTTATAGGTTTGATTCACTATTAAATGATGTTTACTTGTGAATCAAATTAAAAAATATGAATCAATTAGCTCAAACGTAGATTTCTCAATCTTCTCAAAATAAAAACCTTCTCAACGGAACCGGAGCCACCCCTCTCTAGTCCCTATACTTACCTTCCTTTTGTAATAAAACTAGAGAACACTATCCCCTTTTTCCTCATCCTTTCCTCTCACTTTCTTTCCAAAAACAAAGTTGAGAACATCTATCTATTCTATACATCCATTAAATCAAGATAATTAAAGGTGTACGTGTCATGATTCTAAACAAAACACGTAGCCTTTTTTTTGACGTGACTGCTCCTCCATTAATTTCTCACCGGTCCATACCACAACTTCATTCACACAAATTAACATAAACACATAGCCTTTTTCTTATACTGTAACTGCTTCCAACCACTCTCAAATCCTAAATTGCTTTTAACAAGAGGTTAATCAATTAAGAATCAACTTCTGATTTAGGAGCAACCATAGTCAAATTACCATTAGTAATTTTTAAGATTGTATTCTTGAATCAAGTGATCAAAGATTCATTTGAGGTAAATTTTAGGGTTTTACTTTTTCAGCTTTATTTTGTTAATTGTCCTATCCTTTGTGATTCTATCACCTGTTTGTTAATTTGCTAAATAAACTATCAGTTGATGTATATATAAAACAAACATAATAATTTTGTGGTTGATCTCCATGTTTTCAAGAATACAACCATTATTGTTTATTTATTCCAGCAAAATTTTGTAATTTACACATATCAAGTGTTTGATGAAATGTCTTACTGAAATAAGAAAATAAAAAAGTTCAAATTTCTGAAATTGGTGATTTAGTTTCTGGATTTTTTTTTTGTTAACTGTAAGTTCAAAATGTTTTTTCTTTTGATGGTCGTCAATATGGATTTTGTGGTACAAGGATACGTAATATCATTATTATAGTATCTTTTTATCTGTAACTTAAAGAACATGAATGAGTACCTATTTAGTATTTACAACTCGACTAATTTTTTCAATGAACTTGCAGCAAACACACAAACACACACAGTTGTAAGTTATATACAAAGAAGTACAGTAATGAGTAATGAGAAAGTATGCGGAGAAAGTATTGTTTTAAGATAGCAAGAGCAGCAACCAAACAACCTTCACGTCGATTCTGGAAATTTTCACTTAATACATTAACTTTTCACTCTATAAATTTTCACTTACCGATTCGTTTAACTTTTGAAAATGCGTTGCAGATGTATGTGACCGAAACAGAAACTGATACCTATGTAATTTCAAGAGTTATTGCTCATATGCCCATCATTAGTTATGTTGTGGGTACGTTTGCTTTTGGAAAATAACTTGAAAAGATTGGCTACAACAAGGAAACTGTTTCTACGGGGTAATTTTCTGATCTGAATGCTTCTCACTCAACTAAACTTAGTATCATTTTATTTATTTCTACATAAATGAGTTTTAGCATGAAGGTGCATGTCTTGGCAACTGGGAGGATTTGTCTATGACGTTGTTCCGTAAGTAGTCATATTGACAATCTTCATCTTTATAATTTATTTGAAGCAATCAAGTAACTTATGCTTTTATTATTTTTAGGAAGACCGTAGAAGTTGTTGATGATACTGGAATGCTCTCATATTCGAACTTTAGAAGTTTAGTCACAAAAGAAAAAGTTGTAACAGCAATGCTGCTCTCACGCAAGTCCTTTTGAAGAGTAAAGATTCTAGCAAGAGCCATTGCAGAACTAGCACTCTTTCTTCAAAGATTATAGTATCTGTTGGTAAGAAGGTTTTTGACATATACATTTAGAAATGTCTAAACTCATTCTGGCAAACTGAATAATGTTTGGGTATCTAAAATAAGGGTTAATGGCATGTAATAGCAACGTACTTTTCAATTTGAGCCATTATCAGATAGAAACCCAAATAAGTATCACAATACCCATCCAACTTTGTATGTTTTGTGTTGATATGAGCTACTTGACCCTTTTTACCTAAAAATCCATGTCACCATGACACATGTACATGACATGTCACTTTTTTGTACCGTCAGGTTCCACGTCATTTTTCATGTCACGTGACACATGTACCAAGTCATGTTTGGGTTAGAGTGATAACTTTCCATGGCAAAAGTACATTTTGGGTCGTATCTGATAAGTGAACAAATGAGAAAGTACGTATCTGATAAGTGAACAAATGAGAAAGTACGTTTTAATGTTTTACCGGTGTAGCCAGTTGCCTGTATTGCCACGTAAGCAAACATATGATAATGAAACAAATTTTGAAAGTTGGATGGGTATTGTGGTACTTTTCTGGGTTCGTATCTGATAATGGCTCAAATGGGAAAGTACGTTGCTATTACATGCCATTCCCTAAAATAATAATAGGATCTAATGAAAAGTGATGTAAAATTTAATGTTTAAAATATGCATGTCTTGTTTGAAGCTGTAATGGTAAAATTTAAAACATAGGTCACTAAGGAACTTACATTATATAAAATGGGTTAGTAAGGAACTAACGTTATTTAAAACATGAAAAGGTAACAGTTATTCTCAACCTTCATTCCATTATTTTTTATAATTGTTCCAAAATCTTCTATATAATGTTTATGTTGGATTATGATAGTCGGATGGCACGTATACGTTACGAATATGTGAGCCTATTGGGGGCACACGCGTTAAATACTTAGAGTACGTTTTACTTCACGATAAGTATTAAAATAGTCGTTAGTTACCGTTACTCGTTTAACTAGTTTAACGGACATATTTAAATATGAACCAAAAGGACTAAGATTGACAAAACCCGGATCCTAAGGGTGCTCAAATAGTGACCGGCCCTATTGGAAGTTCGAGATGGGTTAGAAGTCGATTTTAGTTAATAAGGAAAAGAGAGTTGTTTTGTGATAATGATTAGAGGTATCCTAGTTTATCTAGGACAAGGGTTAGGTGACTATATATATACCCACCCCTACCTCATTCATTGATTGAATTACATTCACTCGATCCTATATTATAACCCTAATAATACACGACACAATTTGATTCATAAATCCTTACGTGTATTACA
>BQNB010105935.1:0-23497 GCA_026074375.1 Tanacetum coccineum | reverse complement strand
GACTTGGCGCCAAAGGTCGATGCCATGATGAAGGAATTTTTGTAGTAAGTCCTTGAAACGAGTCCATGCTTCAGATAGAGATTCTCCTTGATGTTGTTGGAACATCAGGATATCATTGCGGAGTTTGGCAGTCCTTCCCGGTGGAAAGAATTGAGCAAGGAAACGAGTAGTAAGATCCTCCCATGTGGTGATGGATCCTGCTAGAAGACGTTTAAGCCAGTTGCTAGCTTGATCGCGAAGAGAAAATTAAAATAAACGAAGGTGCATTCTTTCCCTGTTTTCACCGTTAAGGTCAAGTGAGTCCACAAGTTTTAAGAAATCCTTGAGGTGTTAGTTTGGATCCTCGGACCGAAGTCCGTGGAATGAGCATCCATTTTGCACCAACCGGATGGTGTCGGATCGAAGAGGTACCACATTGTTTCCTATGGGGAGCTCAATGGTATTCTTGTAGCCTTCGTGGCTAGGTTTGGATTAATCTTCAAGAGTACAGATAGGATTCGCATCTCCTATGGTGGTTGACGAGAATGGAATACGAAACAAATAACACAAAGAAAAGATGGACTACAAGAAAGCTAATATACAAAATTAAATTCTCACTTGAAAGGATTCAAGCGAGTAGAAATAAGTTAAACTATGATCAAAACCTAACTATTCCCTACGCAGCGACGCCAAAAACTTGATGCGGAGGTCGTAAGGGACTTCTACAAGAAGTTTTACAATCCCCTAGGCAGTGTACCTAATCGTTGTAGTGTAGTACATGCAAGACTCAGGGGTTGTTATTGTTCCCTAGGGGGATAGGTTGGGAAGGCTTGATCACGATCTAACAGAATTCTAGAGGTTGAGAGAAGATTATTTTTATGTTTTTATATATTATGAAAGCATGTAAATCTATAGTTTGAGAGGTTGGTTTATTTAACTAATTACTAAACTAATTATAATCTATGCTACTGGTGATAACTTTATGATAAGCAAGTGTATTTACCTAATCATGCACTACTCCTCAGATTGCTGCTCCTAGATCCGTTACTTTGTCACACTTGTGATGATCTGTGTAAGTATTTCCTAGGTCATGAACGGATTACACGAACCTGCCATCTATTTAATATTCCGTTAAGGCAACGCACAAGTAAGGTAGTATGAAGACTGTTACCGATGGTATCCTTTCTACACTACTCGCGTTTCCCTAGACATATCAACAGCGATACAGACAAAAGTTGGTTTTCTAAAGCGTAACGCGCACATTCATCAACAAGAAGCAACATCAAAAGGATCTACAACCTAAGTTTCATGCAATCATAGATAAATACAAAGGAGGGTTTAGCCTCGCATGTTATAAAGAAAGCAAGAAGATAAATTAATCAAACAACACATAGACATATTGAATGATTAATGATAAATAACCTTACTTGATTTAAAACATGGATTCAAGGTATTACAATAGGTTTTGAGGCCCTAAAAACGACCTATAAAGCTTTTAAAATGACTAGGGTTCGTCTCCCTAGGGTTATACAAAATTATCCCAAAGTTACACACTAAAACCCTAAAACGGATTTATATTTATAGAGTTGTTGACGCGACGGCGTCGCTTTTCAATCCTGACGTCGTCGCCACGTAGACGATTCTAGATCCTCTTTAAGTCGGCCACGTCCTGACGTCGTCTCCATATTCCTGACGTCGTCACTAGATTGACCACGACGGCGTCGCTTTATGTTTGCGACTCCGTCTCCAGCCACTATTTGTAGAAGTCATCATGAGATTTGGTGTAGGTCTGTAATCTTGTCCGTTTCTTCTCTAAATGAGCCCAAGTCACGTGCATTTCCTCCAAAAGCCATCCAAGTGCTAAAACCCTAAAAATAAATGATTAAGCATGTAATCTGAGCATATTTGCATGATTTAGGGGATTAAATGACCCCAAAATAGTGTATAAAATGACACCTCTTCAAATTCCTCTACACTTGGGATTTGCTTGTCCTCAAGAAAATGGGCTTTTCTACCTAGACAATAGCAATATGAGGGTCATTTAACCTACTCTTTTGTTGGGAATAAATCTTCACAAGAGTTAATACTGTCAAGGTATAACTAACAGTACTAATGGAGTTAGTACTGCTAGTACATACTTAGTACTGCTAGAGTTAGTTAATACTGCTAGAAGAATGATTAATATTGCTGATGGTCAAAGCTGCTGACTTGGAGATACGGATGCATGGAGATAAATAAGGAATTTATATCTTTTATATTTTAGGAAGATTTGTATGTGATTATGATTGATAGTTATCTTATAAAGGACTCCTTGTGGTGTATAAAAGGAGATCCTAGGTTAAGGTTTTATATACGCATACATAGACACATACGCTTAAGAGATAGAGAATACATCTTAGAGAAAGATTGTAATAGCTTCAAGGTTTGTAACCCTAGTACTGATCAAGAGTACTCGTATTATCAATAATATTGAAGCAGTTTGTGATATATTCATTGTTAGTACTGTTCCATTGCTAAATACTTCTAGAGTATCAAAGTGTAGATTCCGCATACACTTTGATATACAAACAATAGTTCTCAACTAATGGTATTTTGGATTCAATCCAAGGTAACCTAAACACTTTTACTACGTAAAGAATTGCTCATGGCCGTGGGATCAACAAGTGGTATCAGAGCCTGTGCTTTGAGATACTTTGATCTAGAAGTAATGGAGTTAGAAAATACTCAAAACAATGCGTTGGCTAAGCTTCCCATGCTCAAACTTGGGGAGTATGAGATGTGGGAGATCAGGATCAAACAGTACTTTCAGGTCTACGATTATGCTCTATGGGAGGTCATAGAGAATGGGAATACGTTGGGTACCTATTCTGTTTTTGCATCAGAAACTGCGCTTCCATCAACAGCTTAACGATGACTGTGTCTTCTACTGCTGAAGAAAAGACTTGTAAAAAGAATGATGTAAAGGCTCGACGTCTACTGCTCATGGCACTGCCCAATGAACATCAACTTACCTTCAATCAGTATGTTGATGCTCAATCAATGTTTGCTGCAATTAAAGCTCGATTTGGAGGGAATGAAGCAACAAAGAAGACACAGAAGCCTTGCTGGAAGCAATAGTATGAAAAAACTTTAATGCTTTCCAGACTCATAATCACTTAATTTTATCTTTAACAGGTTTCAAAAGCTTGTTAGTAGATTGGCAATTCTAGGTGTAGTTACTCCTCCAGAAGATCTAAATGTTAAATTTTTAAGGAGCTTACCTTCTGAATGGGATACACATGTGGTAGTCTGGATGAACAAACCCGACTTTGATACTATGGGTTTGGATGATTTGTACAACAATTTTAAAATTGTTGAACAGAAGGTTAAGAGATCTGCTGGTGCTATCAATGATGATAAAAACTTGGCATTTCTAACTGCTTCAGGTGCAAGCAGTACTAATAATATTAATACTATTAATCCTGAAGCTAGTACTGGTAACACCAAGGTTAATACTGCTAGTACTAAAATTAGTACTGTAGTTTAGTGATGCCACAGTATATGCCTTTCTATCCACTCAACCACAAGGGTCTCAACTAGTTCATGAAGATCTTGAGCAACTTCATGATGATGATTTGGAAGAAATGGATCTAAAGTGGAATATGGCACTACTAAGCATGAGGGCAAGAAAGTTCTATCAGAGAACTGGAAGGAAGATCATCATTGATGGAAGCAATACTGCTGGATATGATAAATCAAAGGTAGAATGTTTCACTGCATAAAATGGACATTTTTACCAGCGAATGGCGAGCACAAGGATAAAGGACAACAGTAATATTGGAATCAAGGTAGTCTGCAAAGGCAGTAAAGATTGAAGATACTTATGAAAAGGCAATGTATGCTATAGATGGTGCTGGATTTGATTGGAGTGACATGGCAGAGGAAGAAATTCAGGCAAACATGGCTCTCATGGCATTCTCAAATTCTGAGGTAACAAATGATAAATCTTGTTCTAAATCTTGTTTGAAAAACTATGAATCTCTAAAGAAATAGTATGATGATTTACTTGTTAAATTAGATGATATTGGTTTTAAAGCTTCTACATACAAAAGAGGTTTATCAATTTTAGAAGGACAAATTCTTAAATATAAAGAATATGACGTCCTTTTTTCTAAGGAAATTGCTTTGCTTAAAAGAAGTGTAGGTCACAAAGAATATCTAATGGATTAATTAGGATTGAACTTGAAAAGGTTAGGAAAAGAAAAAAGGAGGTGGTTTTGAGTTTAAGATTGCCAAAGTTTGAAAAAATAAGCAAAGACTTAGATGGAATTTGTTAGCAAGTCAGGTAACTGTCAAGAGCAAAAAGGGTTTTGGTTATAATGTTTTGTCCCTCACTCATCTTTGATTTTAATAGACCAACACCTTTAGACTTATCTTATTCAGGTCTTGAAGAATTCAAACAACCTGAGGTAAATGAGTATGGTCCTAGGGATTCAAGTTTAAAGCCTACCACTGGTTGTGATAAAGAGTCAGATAATTCTAAGGAGAATACTGATGACTCTTTAAAACAACAACAAAAGACTGATTCTAAACTGCTCTGTTAGTCGCACTTTAGTAGCAAAATATTGGAAAGAAAGTTTTTCTATCCTGCTAATCATGTTAGGGAAGAAGAACCTAAGAAAGCTAGAGAGAATAATGATGCTCCAATTATTAAAGATTGGGTGTCAAATGATGAGGATGAAGTTGAGCCTATCCCTGAGGTTGAAAAGAAGAGTGTTATACCTACTACTACTAAGGAAGAGTTTGTTAAAACTAAAAAACTAGTTAGGAGGTCAGTTAGTATGCGGGGCATGTTACAGGTCAAAAACAGACCTAGAGGAAAAACCAAAGAAAGGAATTGGATTGGTCAAAGAATCCCACTCAATTAGGATGTAACTTTGTTTTTTAATAACAATGCAGGTTTTTATTGTGAGTTTTGATCACATTCATAAGTGTCCTAAAACCTCTCATCCCCTAGTACAAATCCAAAAACTTATGGCTCCAAGAGCAGTCTTAATGAAGACTGGCCTAAAATCTGTTAATACTGCAAGGCCTGTTAATACTGTTAGGTCTGTTAATACTGGTAGATCTTTTAGTACTGCTAGGTCTTTTAATACTGTTAGGCCTTCTTATACTGCTCACCCTAAATCAATAGTTCATTGTGCTAGACCAAGGACATATTTTCAAAATCAAGCATAATCAACTATTCACAGGCCCTTTTACAAGAGAACAACATTAACAAAAAAGTCTTATTATCAAAGGTTTAATACTGGTAGGCAAAAGGTTAATACTGTTAGGGCAAGGGGATTTAATGCTGTTAAGCCCTCAGCATGTTGGGTTTGGAGACCCATCAAACCTAATGGTGCATCACTGGTTTTCAACAAATATAATTACATTGATGCACGAGGCAGATCCAAGTCAGTAATGGCTTGGGTCCCCAAAGAAAACTAACTTCATAAGTTTTATGTGCAGAGCAATTCACAACTAAATGATAAAGGATTTGTTGATAGTGGATGCTCAAGGCACATGACTGGAAACATAACCCATCTTTCAGAATTCAAAGACTTTGATGGAGGTTATGTTACTTTTGGTGGAGGAGCTTGGACGGCAGAATTACTCAAAATGGTTACTATTAAAATGATAATCCTTGTTTTGATGATGGTATACTTTGTCAAAAGAGTTAAAGTTCACCCTCTTTTGTGTCTATCCAGATGTGTGACAAAAAGAACTATGTCTTTTTACGAACTCTGGAATGTCTTGTCCTATCTCCCTAATTTTTCAAGTTGCCTGCTGAAAATCTTGATACTTCTTAAATTCCCAAACAGGATAACTTGTTATCAGTTTTGATATGGAAATCATAGTTCCTAAAGATGTTTTACTTGTCTAGTTGCAAAGGCTACATCTGGAGAATCCATGCTACTGGCATAGAAAGGCTTGGTCATATAAATTTTAGAATATTAATAAACTTGTCAAGAAAATCTTGTAGGATCGGCCTTTAAAAAGATCTTGAGAATGACCAAAATGTGATGCTTGTCTTAAAGGACTAAAAACACCGAGCTCTTGTAAGACCAAGGCCTTTAATCCCATTACTAAGCCATTGTTTATGCTGCACATGGATCTCTTTGGTCCAACTTTTGTTAGTAGCCTAATGAATAAAAAGTATTGCTTAGTAGTCACTGATGATTATAGTAGATTTTCATAGGTTTTCTTTTTATCAACTAAGGATGAAACAACTGAGATCCTTAAGAATTTTATAAAAGAAGTAGAAAATCTAGTGGATAAGAAAAGTAAAAATAATCAAAATGTGATAATGGACAGAGTTTTAAAAAAAGTGATGGATGTTTTCTGTAGGGAAAAAGGTATTAAAAGATGAATATTAGTCGTAGCTTGGAATCCTAGCAAAATGGAGTAGCTAAAAGGAAGAAATTGGACACTCATTGAGGCTGCTAGTAGAAACACATGTTAGCTGACTCTAAGTTACCTACCACATTTTGGGCAGAAGCAGTTTCTACTGCTTGCTATGTACAGAATAGGGTCTTAATAGTCAAGCCTCATAACAAGACTCCTTATGAACTCTTTAGAGGTTTTAAACCAGCTATAGGATTCATGAAACCTTTTGGATGTCATGTTACTATTCTCAATACCTTAGATAAGTTGGGCAAGTTTGATGGAAAGAGTGATGAAGGTTTCTTTGTTGGATATTCCTTAAGTAGCAAAGCTTTTAGGGTATACAACACTAGAACCAGGAAAGTTCAGGAAAACTTGCATATTGGGTTCTTAGAGAATAAGCCTATGATAGAAGGAAATGGTCCAAAGTGGTTGTTTGATCTTGATTCTCTAACCCAACTCAATGAGTTATGTTACCAGTGGTTGGAAGAACATTTTCTAAAAATGACTTTCAGTTGTAAACAAGGAGTTTCTGAGTCTAGTACATCTTCTCAACAAGATCAGGATTGTATTGTAATGCCAATTTGGAAGGATGCTTCATATTTTGGTGATGATGCACCAAGATCTATTGCAGATGCTCAAATACAAGATAAAGATAGGTTACAAGATGAGAATGATGCTACAGAAAAGTCTCATGAAGATAGCAGTCTTAAGGATAATGGTACTGCTGATCAACAAGTTAATACTGCTAGCCCAGAAGTTAATACTGGTAGTAGAGATGTTAGTACTGCTGTCCCTGAAGTTAATACGGCTACCCCTGAAGACTTGGCAGGACCTAGTATGCATCTGCAAGACATACAAGTGGAGGTTTCAAGGAATTGAATGGGAAACATTCCACAATTATGCAGTACCTACCACTCCTCATACAAGAATTCACAAAGATCACTCCAATGATCATGTGATTGGTGATGTGCAGTCATCTGTTCAAACAAGAAGAATGACATCTTCTTACTCTGAATAGGATTTCTTAGTGTATATATGAAGGGAGACTATAAGGATCCTTCTATACATGTCTTTTTGCTGGTTTCTCTCTCAGGATAGAACACCAAAAAAGGGTTTCTAAAGCTCTTAGTGATCAGCCATGGGTAGAAGCAATACAGGAGGAACTCCTATAGTTTAAACTGCAAAAGGTCTGGATTCTTGTGGATTTACCTAAAGGTCATAGAGCAATTGGTACAAAGTGGGTATACTAGAAACAAGAGAAAGGGGGATTGTCATCAGAAACAAAGCACGACTTGTTGCTCAAGGACATATCAGAAGAGGGCATAGACTATGATGAAGTCTTTGCACCTGTGGCTAGAATTGAGGCCATAAGAATATTCCTGGCTTATGCTTCTTCATATATGGGATTTATGGTCTACCAAATGGATGTCAAAAGTGCTTTCCTGTATGGTAAGATTGAAGTGTGAGTCTTTGTATGTCAACCTCCGGTTTTTGAAGATCATTGACCATCCTGATAAGTCTTAAGGTAGTGAAACGCATTATATGGGACTGCATCAAGCACCAAGAGCTTGGTATGACACTTTGGCAAATTATCTCTTATGCAATGGTTTTCAAAGAGGAAAGATTGACCAAACATTATTCATCAAGAGACAACATGGACATATCCTTACTTGCTTCTAAATCTAATATGGATGGACATTATCTTTGGGATCTCAAAGAAGGGTTTTATTGGTTGTTGATGAGTTTGGAAAGCTTATGAAGGATAAGTTTCAAATGAGTTCTATGGGAGAACTTACCTTCTTTTTAGGTTTACAGGTCTAATAGAAAAAGAAAGGCATTTTTATCAGTCAAGATAAATATGTCTATGAGATTTTGAGAAAGTTCAACTACACAGATGTGAAGTATATGCCTCTTATCAATAGTTGTGAAAAGCCTTTGGTTCAAGATGGAGATGTTGCTGATGTTGATGAACATCTTTATAGATCTATGATAGGATCTTTGATGTACCTTACAGCATCCATGCCAGATATCATGTTTACAGTCTGTGCATGTGCAAGGTTTCAGGTTTCTCCAAAGACATCCCATCTTTTAGCTGTTAAGAGAATTTTTAGATACCTTAAAGGAAAACCATCTTTAGGACTTTGGTATCCTAAGTATTCTCCATTGGAATTAGTTGCTTACACTGACAGTGACTATGCTGGAGCTACACAAGATAGGAAGTCAACCACTGGAGGTTGTCAGTTCTTGGGAAATAGGCTGATCTCTTGGCAATGCAAGAAACAAACTGTAGTTGCCACTTCTACCACTAAGGCTGAATATGTGGCTGCTGCAAATTGTTGTGGCTAGGTTCTCTGGATACAAAACCAACTGCTGGACTATGGGTATAATTTCATGAATACTGTTATTTATATTGACAATACTAGTACTATCTGCATAATAGAAAATCCTGTTCAACATTCTAAAACAAAAACATATAGAGTTTATGGCATCATTTTAATAAGCGGATGCAATGCTAAAAAGATGATTCAAATGGCTAAGATTGACACTAAACACTTAATGTAGTAGATATTCTTACAAAGTGTTTTGATTGCTTGGGTAGATTTAAGTACTTGCGTCTCAAGTATTGAATGCTCAAATCCTAATGCCCATATCTCTTGTTTGTTTTGTAAGTTTGTTAAATGTTAGTATTTAGGTTTTGTAACTTACTTACTGCTAGTTATAATTAGTACTGCTAGTTATATTCTAAAACGGTTGGCAAAAATGTGACTTATAGTTAGTACTGCTTAGTTATTTCTAGGTCTCATTTTATCTGTTGTACCATTTAATACTCTAAAACAAGAAAAATGGTTAGATTATGTTTTTCTTGGTTTTGAGCTAACTCTTTCAGGATAAACAATGAAGTATAAAATTGGTTTCTCAATGGTTCAATATTTGAGGGGAGG
This sequence comes from Tanacetum coccineum, assembly GCA_026074375.1. Classification (NCBI taxonomy): domain Eukaryota; kingdom Viridiplantae; phylum Streptophyta; class Magnoliopsida; order Asterales; family Asteraceae; genus Tanacetum; species Tanacetum coccineum. The sequence continues at coordinate 14,168 of BQNB010105935.1, read as the reverse complement.
AATGTTGTTTGTTCTTCAAGTGTTGGTTTTAACACCACACAACAAATGGTCATCAGTTCACCTTAGTCTTGAATACATTAAGAATGGGACTGTTAGAGAAACGGCTACTGGTAAAGACTTTCTCATACCGTTTGGATAGTTGTTAGTTTACTCATATCTATATGGTCATTAATGCACCATGTTTTTACAATAAAGCATTGGCTAGTCCAAATCAAATGGCTATTGGTAAAGACAAATCAAATCCATTAATGGCTGGTAATTTGCCAAAAACTATACTTTGTGTGAATTTGTGAGCCAAAAGAATAGAGAGAATTGGTGAGTAAAAACGAAAGGGTGTGTGAAAAACAGACAGAGTGAAAAGTGAGTTAAAAGAATTGAGAGATAAAATATGAGTTTAAAAACAGAAAGATAGATTGTGTGAAGTTATTTTAGGCTAATACAAAACTTTAGAGTTTGTACTGCTTTTGGGTGGAGAAGTTAATACTGCTAGGTTTATTTTAATACTGCTAGACCAAATTTAGTACTGCTAGATGGTCGTTAGTACTGTTTGAACCTAACAGATTTTTCATTAATTAATAGAGCCGTTGAGATATTTCTGCCAAATTCCTATGATATAGAGGTTTGACCAATTGGACTTTCGTGATCTTTCTATATATACATTTGATTTAATCACGATAAACTCAATTTATTTAAGTCGGTCAAACCATATCTCTACGTTTCTCTATTTAAATCTCAATTAACTTTCTCCAGCCTTCATATATTCATCCATGATCATATCCCACATGATTACTCACACTTTTATTCATCGCAAATTTGGATTTTTGTGACAAGCACAACATGGTAGCATTTTTAGAGAAATCTATAGGAAGTGCAGGGTTTCATCAAGTCATTGATTTCCTAAATCGAAGTCACATTTGCTATGCCCTCACAAAGAAGCCAGATGTTTATATTTCTTTTATCAAACAATTTTGGAGGTCTGCTGAAGCTACTACTAATGATAATGGAGAAGTTCAGATTACTGCTACCATTGATGGTCACTCAATGTCTATCACCGAAGCATCTTTAAGACGACATCTCAAGTTGGATGATCAAGATGGTATTACTTCTATACCCAATTCGGAGATTTTTGAGCAACTGGCACTCATGGGATATCACACTGATTTAGATAAGTTAACTTTTCAAAATGGTGCTTTTTTCACCTCAATGGAGGTTTCTTATTCACAATATTCTTCATTGCCTTAGCCTAAAGAAGACTGCTTGGGGGGACCAGAGTTTAGTAGTAAACATTGCCAACTACTGTTATCTGTTTTAGCTACCAATGGCGAAATATAATTTTTCTAGGATGATTTTGAGCATATGGTGTCTAATATTTCCTAGTCCCCTATAAGTTTTTAAAGGTACCTAGGTTCTTCAAATATGCTTAGATATGCAGAGGAAACAACTTCAACAACACTCAAAAACATATCATGTATCCTCTCTTAGTATCAAAGTCTTTAACAATATAAAGAGGCCTACAAAGGGATATTCAGGCCAGGAAGTTGATTTATTTCCTACTATGCTAGATGTTACTGAACCTTCCACTTCACCTTCAAGAATCACATCCTCACCTTCCCACTCACCTGAACCTTCACCCTCACCTGAACCTTTACCCTCACCTGTACCTACATTTGAACACTCACCTAATCATACCACTGCTGCACCAACACAACCATCACCAACACAACCATCACCAACACAACCATCAACTGGAGCAGAACACCATTTTCCTATACCTCATGACTCACCTCTCTATGTTGTTCACTCACATGGAAGTGATGAGGGTAGCTTGAAACTAAATGAATTGACGAATTTGGTTACCAAACTTTTTGAGGGGATTGGTGTATTAGAGGATGACTTGAGGATGACAAAGAAAACTTACAGTTCTGCTTTCACTAAGCTCATTCTAAGGGTCAAGAAATTATAGGCTAGAGTCAAGATTGGGAAATCAAGGAAAAGAGCTAAGGTTGTCCTTTCTGATGAAGATGTTGAAGATGATTCTTCCAAATAGGGGAGGAAATTATCTGAGGCAGAGGTTCAAGAGAAAGCAAGTACTGAAACTGAACCATTTATTCAAGAAGTGACTCCCACTGAAGTCATTCAAGATCAAGGAAGTAGTGAGAAAGGGAGTGCTGAAGTTAGTACTGCTAGTGCAACAAAAGGTACTGCTAGTGAAGTTCCAGTGGTTAGTACTGCTAAGGAAAATATTAGTACTACTGGAGGAACTATTACTTATACAAGAAGGAGTGAAGAGAAAAGGACAAGAAAAGATAAGGGAAAAGTAGTAATGACAGATTCTAAGCCCAAGAAGAATTCTAAGAAAGAGATTGAACAAGAAAGGTTAAGTATTGTTGAAGCCATCAGACTGGAAGAACAAATGAATGAAGTACAAAGGGCACAGATTGCAAGGGATGAAGAAATTGCTAGACAATGAGATGAAGAGGAAAGACAAAGAGCTATGTCTGAAGCCAAGGCATCTAAGAAGATAGATTGGAATGATCCTTCATTCATAAGGTATCATGCTCTAAAGATGAAAAAAAGACAATTGCCCAGTGAAAGGAGAAATCTGATCAATTCTTGCAGAATCAGGAAACTACAATATTAGTGACTTCAAAGGAATGTCTTATAATGAGATTAGGCTAATCTTTGAAAAGGTTTGGGATTTTAATCAACATATTAAGCCTATGGACATGGAGCATGGAAGTGAAAAGATGAAGTCTCCTGAAAAGACTGAAGAATAAGATGTTGATACACAAAAAGAAATGAAAGAAGTTGTTAAAGAATCTGGAGCAAAAAGAAAGAATCTTTCTAGGAAAAAGAAGGACTGTTTTAAGAGACAAAGTTGGAAGCAGATGCTCGGAAGGAAGGAAAACTCCATAAAGGGTTTTTTTTAGATATAATTCAAGTGAAGATGTTGCAGAGATTGTTGAAATCTCTTCTCTACAAAAGTATCCAATTGTGGAATTGAAGACTTACACTTTCGACAGAAAAATTTCATGTATTATCAAATCTCAGAGGGGATGGACAGAAGTTCTAAGAACTATAATGTTTTGAGTGAGATGCTTGAAGACTTGATAGACAAGAGGTAGAGGGTTGTAAGAATTTAGTCATAGAAGGTATAGTGCTTCAAGACAGAAAGGATATGATTTGGATGCTTTGGGAGATCTGCACACTTATTTTGAGCCTGATGAAAAGATGAAAATATGGAAGAATCACGCTTGAATATAAAGTGACTAAGCTAGTGTTTATTATGATTTTTGTTGTATTCACTATTTTCACTAATGCAGAATGGTACTAGCCTTAATATGCTGACAGAGAAGGAAATATACTCTAAGTCAAGAGATTGATTTCCAAGATGTGAAAAAGAAAATTTGAGGTTGATATGAGAGTTCACGGCTTTGAAGCTTCTAGGTTTATTAAGATCTCAAGTGCAGAAGTAGAAGAGTGTTTGAAAGAATCATCATCAGAAGTCTAGAAGATTTAGTCCAGAAGAAACTTGGGATTTGAAGATAAATCACAAGTTTAGGGGAGGATTGTTGGGAATAAATCTTCACAAGAGTTAATACTGTCAAGTTATAACTAACAGTACTAATGGGTTGTACTGCCGAGTACATACTTGTATCGCAGAGTTAGTTAGATACTGCTAGGAGGAATGATTAATACTGCTGATGGTCAAAGTGCTGACTTGGAGATAAGGATGCAATGGAGATTCAATAAAGGAATGTTATTTTTATATTTTAGGAAGAAATTTGTATGTGTTATGATTGATAGTTACTCTTGTATTGGATCTCCTTGTGGTGTATAAAAGGGATCCTAGGTTAAGGTTTTTATATTGCATAATAGACACATAGCTTAGAGATAGAGAATACATCTTAGAGAAAGATTGTAATAGCTTCAAGGTTTGTAACCCTAGTACTATTCAAGAGTACTCGTATTATCAGTAATATTGAAGCAGTTTGTGATATATTCATTGTTGGTATTGTTCCATTGCTAAATACTTCTAGAGTATGAAAGTGTAGATTCCGCATACACTTTGATATACAAACAAAGTCTCAACTACATTTTCTTGTCCTCAAGCACATGGGCTTTTCTACCTAGACAATAGCAATATTGGGGTCATTTAACCTACTCTTTAAAAACATTTTACAAGACAAGCTTCTAGATCTCGTAATTAAAAGAACGAAAAGCATATACTAGCACCTCACATAAGTGTTTGGGATTCTCTCTTTTACTCGGGTGTATAATAAATTATAACAACTATGGGAAACAAAAAATTAACACTCATTACTTGTCATGGCATATAAATTACCATAGGCTTGGTAAAGGATCAAACCTCCACCGCTGGGCGCAAGTATTAATCATTACTATCAAAGAGGTCTTTTAAAGGGTTGTGAGGTGTAGGTGTAAGATAACATTAACGGAGACGAAAATCGATGAGATACATTTGGGGAGTGACTTTTGGGTGAATTTAGAGTGGAAGGGTTAGCTAATTATTTATAAGAATACATGTTGGTTGGGTTGCTAAGCCAAAGACTCAGACAAGATATACAAACTCTACATGACTCTACATTCATCTCTTTTTTTTTCTTGACTCTATGATAAACATAACATGAAAAAATGGCAGCCCGTACATTTTTTCACTCTTTTTTATATATATTTTTTTCATACACTTTTGTCCTGCCATTGCTTAAACATATAATACATCATGGGGGTTTATAGATACACCCCTACACTTGAACTTTTACATACTTGATATTTACAATCTAACTAATGACCCGATTTGAGTTGCATCAAAATAACATGGAGCTTATTGAGCTCTATTGGGGGTAATAAATTACTTTTTTCCTAATTCTTCATAAGATGAATATCCAATCAATTATTTAGATTCAGCTTCTCATTCCGCACATTTCAAGCTCAATTTTATAGTTTAGTATACCTATACAAAAAAACCCCATTTTTGATTTTAGCGCCAATTTTCAATATCATAATCTGAGTAGAGAATTGTATTAAATTCAAATTATAATTGTAATTAGCATCTTAGTTGATCTAATTGATGATAAATTTTGAGAATCTATGATGACAATTACTTTTCGGCGATCACGGCGGCCTGTGAGAATACCAATTAAATTTTGAGATACTGTTTGTGGTCTAAACAACATAATGAATGACAAGCTATTGGGAGATGATGTGGAATCACAAGAAGAAGGTCATGTGGAAATTAGGGGTAATTCTAAGGTTTGTAAAGATGAACATGATAAGGAAACAGAGGAGGTTATTGATGACATAAAAATGGATGATGGTAATGGAATCAGTCTGGAAGGAACATACAGTGAGATGCTTAAGTCAGGAAAGCCATCTGATAAATCAAACAATGTAAATCCTACTCCTATTCAAGTGAATGTATAGTCTAATACTGTTAAAACATGGATGGGTAGTAGTGATTCAAAGAATAGCTTTGCTGAGAAGGTTAATTGCTCCAAAAATGAAGATAACAAGCTAAAACTTATCCCAACAGTTGTTATTGACAAAGGACAAGAATTTGTGATTTTTGATGAAGAAATTGTAAATGAGAGTGCAGGAAGAAATGGACGTACTACTTTGGGCTACTTTGTGTGGTATAGAATGTTAGTACAAGAATTGAGGTACAATATTTACAGAATGTGGAGTAAATTTAGGCTTAAACATGTCTTAAACAATGGTAATGGGGTGTTTGTTTTCAAATATGATAATAAACAAGGGCTGCAAAATGTTATTGAAAGTGGAACATGGATTGTTAATGGTAAACCAATGGTTGTTCAAAAATGGGATCCAAGTGTTAGTTTGGATAAAACAGAACCTTCTACTCTACTCTACCAATCTGGATCTAAATAATGAATCACACCTCTAGAAGCCTGATTAATAGAGGAATAGGTACAAATTATCTAGTGGATTGGTTCAACCATTGATTATGGAATGCTATTACTACTTAAATGTGTACTCAAAGGGAATTGGTAGTGCTAGGGTATGCAACTCCCTATGGAAGTTTAATGCAATCAAATAGGATTTAGAAGATCACATTGATGTCTTGTATAAAAGCAAAGAAAATAGGGAACATCTTGCGAAGAAAGTTTAAAGTGGAATATGATTGGAAGCCTCCTTCATGCTTACAATGTAAAGTGTTTGGACATGCTGTTAATAAATGTCCTAAAAACATACCAAAAGAAGATATGCAGAAGGAAAACAAGGACAATGAAGGTTTTATTCATGTAGGAAGGAAAAGAGGTTATGACAATGGAGGAAAGAAGAATGTGTATGAAAAAAAAGCTTGTTGAGAAGAAATATGGATACCAAAAGTACTTTTATAGGCAGAAGATCAATAAGTAAGTTGTTGATGCAGGGGAAGACCAAATTAAAGATAATGCTAATGAGAACTTTAGTACACCAATACAAGCATAAAAGAAAGCATAGAAATTTTATGAAACTTTAATTCATGATGTTAGGAACACTGCTAATAAGTTCTTAATTTTGCAAGAAATTAAAGAAGAATCACTCACAAAGAGAATAAGTGTAAAGGAGAAAGAAGAAGTGGAGAAATATGTGACTATGAACCTACAACCTTCCTCAGTTACTACAGTAAATGGTCAAAAGAAATGTTAGAATATTTTAGGGAAAAGAGAAAGGCACAATATGAAAAAGATAAGAATAAAGAAGCAGATAGGAATGAAGAAAATGAAATTATACTGGATGAGAATGATGTTTATGTTAACAGGAGTGGAACTACAAAATTCATGACTATTAATGAAGTATCTGGTATAGGTAGTGATTTTCTTTCAATAAGCCCAATGATGATCTAAACATTTGCATGCTTTGAACTTAAGGCCTTGGAAAGAAACCAAAACAGAATGAGGTAAAAGAAGCTAATCTGTAATGAAAAAACTGAGTAATTGTACCATATAGATACACACATGAAGAAAGATAGAATTGATAGAATTTGTATGAATTTATTTGGAAGTTGGTCATGGCAACATAATGAAAGAAAAAGTAGAAAGGGTTGCAGAATTGCTGTTGGATGGGATAGCAATAGTATGAAGTGCTTTTTGATCAACTCTACAGAACAATCTATGTTATATAATGTAGAAGTTCTAAGTACTCAAGAAGCATTTTTCTGCACATTCATACTATGCCTGCTAATAAAGGAAAGAGACAGTAAAGAGCTTTGGAAGGAAACTAAATTTGAAACAAAAGAAGTGGTTGGAAATAAGAACTGGGTAATCATGGGAGATTATTAATTGTTACTTTGAACTTGGCAGACCACCAAAAGTATCTCTAATTTCACTCAGGATATGATTGATTTTCAGGAATGTGTCAACAAGACAGAACTAGAAGATATTAATTGTTCTGGGTTACATTTCACATGGACAAAGAGTCTGTTGAATCCTAATGCAATAGTACTTAAGAAAATTGATAGAATCATAAGTAATCAAGTGTTTTTGACAAGATTTAACAATGCACGTGTCATTTTCCTCCCCTATGGCTATCTAATCACAGTCCTGCTATCTTAAAAATCCCTCTTATCATGAAAAAGAAAAACAAATCTTTTATATTTGCTAATTACATAACAGATAAAGTGGAATTCAATGATGTGGTCAAGAAGAACTAGGATGTATGTATTCAAGGGCATGCTATGTACAAGCTTGTTAAGAAGTTGAAAAATATCAAACCTTATTTGAATAAGTTGAATTAGAAGAATGGAAACCTTTTTGGAAGAGTTACTGATTTGAAGACTAAATTACATAGCATACAAAGCAATATTGACAAGGATCCAACAAATAAAGCTCTGAGAGAAGAGGGAGTAGAAATCTTGAGTAAGTTTAAAGAAGCTTGTAGTATTAAGAGAAGCTGTATTAAAACAAAAAACAAAAATCACATGGCCAAGGAATGGAGAGAAGAACTCGCTTTCTTCATAAAGTCCTCAGAGTAGACTAAACAAAAAAGAATCATGTCTGTGTGGTGCAAGGAAGTAAAAGATATGTTAAATGTGGATGTTGTTAGAACAATTTGTAATCATTTTGAAGGTTTTCTAGGTATAAAGTACAAGAAAGTTGATAAGATGAGGAGAGTTGAAGTCTTGTTTGACAGGAAGATTTCTAAGGAGGAAGCTGATTTGATGATTAGAGAAGTCCAAGACATTGAAATTAAGAAAGCCTTATTTGATATTAATGATGATAAAGCCCCTGGCACAGAAGGATTTACTTCTACATTCTTTAAAAAATCTTGGGAGTTTGTTAACAAGGATTTTTGTACAACTATTAAAGAATTTTTCTCTTCAGGAAAGTTACTGGGTGAAGTGAAAGCCACATTTAATAAGGCCTTGATACCCAATTCTTTTCCTCAAAAGGTTTCAGACTTCAGGCATATTGCATGCTGTAATGTAGTTTACAAATGCATAAGCAAGATATTAACCAACAGGATCAAGTCTGCTTTGAATCAGATTGTGGATGATAATCAAAGTGCTTTTGTCCCTGGAAGAGCCATTACAGATAACATCCTTCTCACACAAGAACTACTTAAAGGTTACAATTGCATCAATGGCCCAAAGAGAGTCTCTTTCAAAATTGACATCCAAAAGGCTTATGATATAGTCAATTGGAATTTTATTGAAGATATGTTACAAAATTTTGGGTTTCCATACAAAATAATAAAGTGGATCATGATATGCATCACAACACCTAAGTTTACTATCTGTGTCAATGGTGAGAGATATGGATACTTTAAGGGAGGTAGGGGACTCTGACAAGGAGACCCAATTTCTCCTTATATCTTCATAATGGTTATGGAAGTATTGAATCTCCTTGTAAGAAATGAAATCAAGAAAGAAAGTGCCTTCAAGTATCATTTTGGGTGCAAGCAAATGAAGATCACTCATCTGTGCTTTGCAGATGATTTGATTATGCTATGTCATGGTGACAGGTGCTCTGTAACAGTCCTAAGGAATGCTCTGAGCAATTTCAGTAAGGTATCTGGTCTGCACCCAAATCTTAATAAATGTACTATGTTCTGTGGGAGCCTTGATGAGGAGACAAGGAATGAAATTAGTAGCATATTTCCCTTTAAAGAAGGCAAACTTCCAGTTAGATATCTTGGGGTTCCATTAGTCACTAAAAAGATTGGGATTACAGACTGCAAACAACTTATAGATAAGGTGAATCAAAAATTAAGTGATTGGAAGAATAAAACCCTTTCCTATGCAGGGAGAGCTCAACTAATTGCATCAGTGCTTGGTTCAATGCAAGTCTATTGGGGGTCTGTTTTCCTACTTCCTCAAACTGTTATTAAAGATATTGAGAGTCTTTTTAAGAGATTTTTATAGAATAGTGGAGAGAGCTGTAAAGGAAAGGCTAAGGTTGCTTGGAAGGAAGTATGTAAGCCAAAAGATCAGGGTGGTTTAGGATTCAAATCTTTGGAACTTTGGAATAAAACGCTCCTGGTCAAACACCTTTGGAATGTTGCTTCTAGGAAAGAGTCCCTTTGGGTAAAGTGGATTAATGCTGTCAAATTGAAAGATAGGAATGTTTGGGATGTGGATGTGGATAGCAAGGATAGCTGGTGTTGGAAATGTTTGCTAAATCTAAGAAATTGGATTAGTAATAATATGAGATACAAGATTGGAAATGGAGAAAGTATAAATGTTTGGCATGATAAATGGTTTGAAGGAACCAGTCTGTCTAGCTTTTTCAGTAAAAAAGAGATCTTCTATGCAGGGTTTAAAGATCAAGACAAAATCAAAGATGTTATAGGAGAGGATGGTTGGAAATGGCCTAATGAGTGGATAGTTAAAGTCCCTTGGTTAGCCAATTTGCAAGTCCCCATTCTGAGTAGTGACCCTGATAAAGCCATATGGATTGATAACAATGGAAACGAAAAAAGATTCTCTACAAACACTGTTTGGAAAGATGTTAGGGGTGAGAATGAAAAAGTCAAGTGGTATAATCTGGTATGGCATCCTAATGGCATTCCAAAACATTCTTTTATCCTATGGCTTGCTGTAAAGGAAAAGCTGAATACACAAGATAGAATGGAAAAGTGGTATCCAAACAAGATGTTCAGATGTAGCTTATGTAATAAAAAGCCTGACTCTCATGAACATCTATTTTTCAAATGTGAATTTTCTAGTAAAGTATGGGAGAAGATCTGTGAAATGGCTAAGCTAAAACTGAAAGAAGATAAATGGGAAAACATTTTGACTGAGATGAGTAAGGATACTGGGAATAGAAGCATATGGATGGTCATTAAGAAGCTATGCCTTGCTGCTGCAGTGTACTTCATATAGCAAGAAAGGAACCAAAGGCTGTTTAACAAATGCAGTAGGAATGAAGATGTTTTGACTAGTGTGATATGTGATGAGTTAAGAGCTAAAATGGTATCAATTAAAGTCAAGAACAGTGAAAATGTAAGACAAGCTGAAGCAATATGGAACATAACATTTTCCAGAAGAATGTAAAGATAATGTAATGTACTCTGGTGATAAAAAGGAATAATGGATAGTTTGTTTGTTCATGATAGCAGTTATCATGATCAAAAATTCTTCAATGGATTGCTACAAAAATGGAGGATTGCTAGGATATAGCTGGATATCATAGTAGCAACTATTGAAAGAATTAGCAGAGGGCCTTATAGCTTGAATTTGGGAGCCTTTACTTGAGTTTTATCATATTGGTGTTTGTGGCTGTAGCAGAACCCAATGTGATATATAATCCTGGAAGTAAAGGTCTTCCTAAATTCATAAGGTAGGTTTCCTGCACTTGGTGGAATGCCAACTTGATGATGCCTGAGTTATGGCCAAATCTCATCAGGGTGTTTGGATGAAGGATTTGGTATTAGCTCGGGAAATGTAATCAAAGTGGGATGTATCCCTGAGAAACTCCTAAACCACAGAGTGATGCCTGAATAAGGAAATGTAGCAATGTGGTGGTGGATCTCAGTGTGAACAGGAGTTTTACTTTTGTTCTTGTGATGCCCTTTATAAGAGCCCTTATGGATCAGTGATCATAAGGTAGGTGTTTGTAGAGGGAAATGTAGCAAGAGCAAAAGGTTTCTCCATGGCTGCCTAGGCATTAACATTAGTCATAATGGCTAGTTGTTAAGACTAGATGAACATACTAAAATTCTACTATTCTAGCCTTTTCTTGTATGTTGCAGAGATAGAAATGTGATAGTTCATGGTTTGTCTGAGATAGCATGTTTCTCGGACAATTTTTTGTTTTTTGTTTGTATAAGGTTTTGGGATTTGTCCAATTTCCTTTGTAAATTGTAACTATCTCTGGTTTGGTAATAATATTTCACTTTTTTACCCAAAAAAAAATTAGATTTAGAATTTTCAGAGCTTTAAGCCTTATCATTGCTTGCATCGAAGAGTTTTGCTAATTGTATTAGTAAGTAGAGACCACCGAGATACTTAATATCAAAGTCAGTAAAGCTTTCGTCTAGTATGATGTTGTGTAGATTAGTGGCCCCGTCAAAGGGAGGTGTATTTTGTGCCTTGTGGAAGTTGTCTTGTTATGGGAGAGTATGATGGCGTATGATGGTTTAGAATGTTGGGCGTCTTTACTTCTTTGCAGGCCATCTGTATTGCATTGGTGGTGTGCAATGTTGCACGAGAGTCTTTGTGTTCCAATGCAAATGGTGTTTAGCTTCTTTTTAAAGGCAGTTGGGTTAAACACTCTAACGAACCTCGAGAACCCAAACCTTTTACCAAACTTATTTCTCTTGTTGGGGATGAAGACATCTCTCACGTTCCCGTATCATTTGAAAACCTCAAACATGGTTGTCTGGGTCCAGTTTGATGGGAAATTAGTAAAGTGAAAAGTGATGGTCAGTTGGTCATTGGTTGTTTGGAATTGTTTGACATTGCTGGTGGCGTTGGTAGGGTTGTTGGTTGGTGTTGCGTGGTGGTTTTTTCTTGATGTTTGGCAGCGTTCTACCCTTGTCCAAGGATATACTCCCCCACTTTTACCACAATTAATCTGATAAGTAGGTAGTAGTTGCAAGCAGAAGCTTGTGATTAAGCGTTTTTAATTGCTTGTGCTTTAATTGCTCCTTATTTTGGTGAAGCTAGCTAGAAGTTAGCAGTAAATTTCACAACCAAACTCTCTGCCCCAGCTCTCACACCCTTAGATAAAAAGGGCAGTTAGGAGCTGTGAATGAGCTCTCGGTGGACATGTGGGAGAGAGATCCATCTTGTGATGGGGTTTTTTGCAAGAGTGTCTACGTCTTATTATATTCTCATATTATATTAGATATATCTTATTATATTATATAAGCGGTTCAGTTTGGTTTGGCAAAAAAAGATTTGAAAAGTGAAAGGAATGTTGGGTTAGAGATGGTGTTTTCCATGGAGGTTGCATCACGAAATTGTATTAGTAAGCAGAGACCACTGAGATACTTAATATCAAAGTCAGCAAAGCTTTCGTCTAGTATGATGTTGTGTAGATTAGTGGCCCCGTCAAGGGGAGGTGTATTTTTTGCCTCATGGAAGTTGTCTTGTTATGGGAGAGCATGATGGCGTATGATGGTTTAGAATGTTGGGCGTCTCTACTTCTTTGCAGGCCATCTGTATTGCATTGGTGGTGTGCAATGTTACACGAGAGTCTTTGTGTTCCAATGCAAATGGTGTTTAGCTTCTTTTTAAAGGCAGTTGGGTTAAACACTCTAACGAACCTCGAGAACCCAAACCTTTTACCAAACTTATTTCTCTTGTTGGGGATGAAGACATCTCTCACGTTCCCGTATCATTTGAAAACCTCAAACATGGTTGACTGGGTCCAGTTTGATGGGAAATTAGTGAAGTGAAAAGTGATGGTCAGTTGGTCATTGGTTGTTTGGAATTGTTTGACATTACTGGTGACGTTGGTAGGGTTGTTGGTTGGTGTTGCGTGGTGGTTTTTTCTTGATGTTTGGCAGTGTTCTACCCTTGTCCAAGGTAGCTCTGGTGACATGGGAGAGAGATCCATCTTGTGATGGGGGTTTTTTGCAAGAGTGTCTACGTCTTATTATATTCTCATATTATATTAGATATATCTTATTATATTATATAAGCGGTTCAGTTTGGTTTGGTTCGGTTACTGTGGTCATTCAAAACTGAAATCGAACATAAAATCTTGATTTTTGAAAAAAAGTAAAAACCCGAACTATTGGTTGTTAGTTTAGGTCGATTATTTCGGTGTAGTTTTTTCGGTTTTCGGTTAAGTTTTGATTTTCTTGCTTGCTCCTACATTTTACCACGTGTTATCAAAATAAGATTTGTTCAATTAGATGACACTTTGTGCGAAAATTCTCACGTTAGTGGACATTCTTTTTAAACAAATGTCAGCTGCATTTAGGGTGCGTTTGGTTTATAAGTGGGGGTTGGACTTGGATTTGAATTAGGTATTGGATTTGGATTTGATATAGGTTTAGGAGATAGAAATTATATATTTTTTAATAAATTTAATAATAAAATTTAATATTTAAATATTATTTAAAAAATAAAAAAATTGTATATGTGTGTGAGAGAGATAGAGTGAGACATATTAATTAGTGTGTGAGAGAGAATGATTTTAACAAAAACCCACCTAGGTGCTCTCCTTTTACTTTTGGTGGGCCCTTTCTACTATTTAGTAACCAAACCCACAAACAAAACTACGTATTTTAGCATTGATCCTAAACCTATGCTCAAAAGGTGGCTAACAAACACCCCCTAAATATTGTCTTTCACAATAAAGGGAATGAAATATACGCCAGTTAATGTTATCGATTATAACTTAACGTTTTCTTCAACAAAAAACTAAAACTTCGTTACGTACAATAGAAATCTTAGGGTGCGTTTAGTCAGGGGAATACACCTTTGTTTTTTACAAAATGTTTTGAGGAAAACAAAGAAAACAGAGATCGCGTTTAAATGAGTGTTTTTTAACAAAATTCTCTACAAAAAACAAAACATGCATTTCTCAACTTAACAAGGGAAACTACAAAACACTAGAGGTGAGCATGGTTCGGTTTGGTTCAGTTTTTGTATAAAACCGAAATCGAACCGAAAAATTTTGGTTTTTGATTTTTAGAAACCATTCGGTTTCGGTTTTGTGTCGGTTTGGTTTTTCGGTTGTCGGTTTATTTTC
>BQNB010105934.1:3964-18764 GCA_026074375.1 Tanacetum coccineum | reverse complement strand
ACACCGGATGTAAGCCGGATCCATTTTTGACTTTTTGCAATATATAGTCCATGATAAATCTTATTTCGATAATCATTAGCCATGTTTATTTTTGTTTTCAGAAAAACTCTTTTATTTTCTCACAAGTCAAGAACTTAAAATAACACAAATAAACATCAACTAAACTAAATAACATTTATTTAAACACACTTAACAATTAAGGCATGCAAACATTAAATATGATTCTAATTATCTAATAATAAAACATGCATTTATTCATATAAGGCTCCTTCGTCCTATAAACTCCGGCCATATGCATCGATATACTCGATTACGTAAGCCTTATATAAATAAATACCACATAACACATAAAATTATGCGTATTTTAATCATATTTAAACCAAATCCATTTAACAAATTAACAAGATTTAATATCTAATATCAATCCATGATAAATTTGCATGATTTTATCATGGATTTCCATTAACAATTAGCAAAACTTAAAATAATTAACAATTAATACATCAAGTTTTATATAAAATTGCATACAACCTAGATCTCGTCTAATTAATTTTATTAACCGTCAAGATCAAATCTTTTTAACAAAAAACGCCCACCGGGGCATTAAAATTAATCACAAAACCCTAATTTGTCCAATTTTATTCTTTGTAATTAAAGATTCTACACGATGGCTCGTGATGCCACTGTTGGGTTTTACAATCTAATTAACCATATTAATTAACACGAGTACGCAGCGGAATAAAGATAACATGTAGAATACATTAATTAACAAGAATAGAAGAAGTGTACCTTTTAGCACGAAACGATACACCGTTAAAGGTAACCGTAAACACCGTCTTCTATATACGCGTGTGTATAATGTCACACGCAAAACCACAAGAATCAAAGTATGATTCCTCTAAGCTTCCACACACTATACGTTCTTAGCAAACAACGAAGTATGCTAGTACTAGTAGTGATATAGCAAACAATAACCAAATCTTGAAAATTCAAGTAAACCGAATGACCATTTATCCTTACGGTCGAACCAACAAACCAATGAAACCCTTTGGGGTTTTAATTAGCGATCGAACAAAGAAGGAGAAGAAAACCAAAAACCCTTGAGGGTTTTTTTAGTTTCAGTCGAGCAAGAAAAACCACAAGAACGATGTATAGATTTTTGGTTTCAAGTTATGTAAAGAATGAAAGCCCCAAAACTCTATATATAGTCCTCTAGGCTTTTCTAATCCCATTGGGATTATAATTCCAGCCGACCAAGAAGAAGGGGAGTCAAACCGCACCCTTTCAATCTTCGGTTTTGTATATTTAGTCCCTTAACTCTTTAATGACTAATATTAATACTTGTTAACATTTAACGATCGTTTGCTAAACACATAATATATTACTTTAATATATTTACTCGTTATTCTACATATAAACGTGTGCGTCCCCTTAGGCTCGTATAATTCCCGGACATATATTAATTCATATATGTACATATTCCAACAATTCTAACAAAATGATTGGATACAAAACAACATAATTTGATGTGTTATAATATGTGACTTACTGACTTATTCCAGAATAAGATTAAGGGAGGATGGTAAAATTTATAAACTTATAAGAAAATATAACTTGAGGACTTATTGTATCAATGTTTATTTTGCAGTTTTAGTTATTATCTAGTTAAAGGGCTTTGTTGAATGATTGTGGAAGCCTAAAGGCTCAAGTTGTGTAAAGATGAAAGTGCTAAAGCTGGAGTATATAAGCTGTGCTAAAGCTGGAGTATGTAAGCTAAAATTCTATCCTAGTTCTCTCATAACACATTAAACCGTTTTTACTCTCTTTATTCTCTCTCAAACACACAGTTATATTCTCTCTCAACTTTGTTTAGTTTCATTGATCTTAATTTGTAATAGAATTTTTATCTATTAGTTAGAAGAGATACACCTGATTAGCAATGGTATTCTGGTGAGATTTGTGTTGTTTAGTTCATTGAGATCAACTTATTGTTGTGTTGAATTGAGATTCAATAGATTTGTGTGTTTGAGTTATAAATATGTACTGGGAATATGTAACCCTTTTTAATTCCGGTACCGAACATTGAAAAAAATATAATGCCATTTTGACGACTTGTGACGTAAACTGAATAGAGTATAAGTAAGTACGTATATAAGTAGAATTCATATTCTACGAAGTATATTGATTAAAATGCAATCATTCAAACAAGATAACTGAATTTACTCGATACGTATTCATAATCCAATGAGAGCAATAATTTACCATAATAATTAGAAAAGAAAAAAAAAGGTAAGTTGACATCATGAAGGAAAAGGAAAAGCAAATGAACAGGGAAGGAAATAAGATGGAGGCCATGCATACAACCCTTTCAACTTTTGATAAAGTATCTATTTATTTACCTGAAAAAAACAAACAATATATTTATTAATGTAAAAGATATAGCTCTATGATACTAAAAGATTAAAAGTGAAAAGGATTAAAGAGGCAAAAAGTAAAAGTATATACCAAAAGTCTGCTTTGAAAAAGTATATACACTAAGGTGCTAAAAAGGGGTCAAGTTTTATATATAAAAAAGGTTAGTAAAAGTGTCTAATTTATAAGGTTTGGTTCAAAGTATATTGACTGCTATTCCTCTCAATATCTAGAGATATAAAGCCATCGTTACAGGAACTGTGCTAAAAATGTTTCATATTCTTTTAAGACGAAGTTTTTGATAATGTGATTAATTAAATTTCAAAGTAAAAAAAAAAGTCACACCGATTGGACGAAAAAACTACATGTATAATCTTTTGAAACTACAAAAAATGGGGCTAAGTTTATACCATTTCGTCCGAACGCTTTTCTCATGAAAGTTAAGAAAATGATGATGAGTGCAACCCCAGCTAGTAATCCAACTATTATCGCGAATGTTTTCTCGGCTTCATCGTGTTCACCTATTAAGAGAATGAAATAAACCCAAAGTATCATAATTAGTAAGATTTGAGATCATAAATACTGATCCCGAAACTACAATGCGCATGTGTATGTTTCTTTGTTTGAGTAGATTTTCAATTAATGTTCGGTCCACATTCGTACTCTTGACATCCATTGTTTCAGGTTGATGTATGTATATATTTGTAAATAGAGTTCGAGTTGATCCAACTCACGAGCTGCTCGGATTGACTTGAATTAATATCCAATCTTGATAGAGTTTGACTACATCCTTATTTAATTTGCAGCTAATGTTTAATTTAAGAGTAATGATAAATAATACTAACAACTAGACCTATAAGTATGTTTACTTCAGTCACAATTTGACAATTAGTGTAATTCATTTTTCTCTCATTATATTTACCAATCAATTTTTAACTTTCACCAATCATATTTGTAGGTTCGTTTTTAGTTTATCAATTATGCATACTAATCATTTTTCTTAATTTAAATGTTAGAATCCTTCGGTTACATCCCTAACATATTTTCAGTTTACTTAACGGTCATATCCATTCATATATCGACATTTCAATCCTTTTACCTCAATTACGGAGTATAATTTTTGGTTTTTTTACCTAAACAAGTACACTTGAAAGTTGAAAAAGTAAGTAATTTATCGGAAAATAAAGATGAGGGGACAACATGTTCAAAAACGGAGTCAGCTAAGCTTTGTGGTAATAACCTATCACGGAGTAGTACATAGATAAAGTCAAGATCCATAAAAGAATATGCATGAAAAGCACCAAAAAAGAAATACAAACTTCAATTCAATCCATATGTGCTTTAAAGCTTTTATTTAATCTTTATCATATCATTTATTATTTTTTATGTATGAAATTATCGTTTACTTACGAACTTTTTTCCACGGTGCAAACAACTAACCCCATCAATTTAGGAAGGGTTATAGACCAATCATTATCATTTATTGCATTTATATCATAATAAATATTACAACTAAATATTGTCATTTATTACATTTTTATCACAATTAATTATTTTTTTACTTTTGACAATTAATTATTATATAATATTAAACTAATCAATTTTTTTACAATCAATAATATAAATATTAAAACAAAGAATATAATTAAATACATAAAAATTGCAATTAGGGGTATTATCGGGTCGGGTTGTCGGGTTATCGGGTTGGTCGTGTCGGGTTGATTCGGGTTTTGGTGTCTTAAATATTGACCCTAACCCGACCTTATAAAACATCAGGTTATCAGGTTTCGGGTCAAAACGGGTCGGGTTGTCGGGTTGTTATCGGGTTGAACATGTATAAGAAACAGTAGCATGTATACAAACACAGTGGCATATTTGAGCATATTTAATTCCATTAGATTACACTCTCATATTTAAAAGATCATCTATTGATCGGTTTCTACGGTCTTCCGTCTTTGTTTAATAAATTAACATATATGTTCAAAAAAATTAACATATCAAGCATACGCAGGCATTTTACAAAATTAGTCAAATATTACATTTTACATCAACATAAATTAGTCAAATATTACATTTTACCAAAAAATTGATTTGACTTGTAATAGTGAGTGAAAAATTAATAAGATGGTTGAGAAAACATTAGTATTTGCACATCATATGCTCACAAAATTTGAGGTGACAGGGTTTTTGACTTTAAATAGCCACGTACTTTCTCAAATGTACCCATATGGTACGTGTACTAAATTTATTGCCCATATCATACACGAACTTTGCATTTCGTGTCAATATGGTACGTAAACTGAATTTTCCACCTGTTTAACAGGCTAAACGCTTACGTGGCATCCTAACACTATTCATCATCTTCTCAAATGTACCCATATGGTACGTGTACTAAATTTAGAATTTTTTTGCAAAACTTTTAAAAAATATTTCGTACTTTTTAAAACGTAAAATTGTATAAAATCGTTAAAATTTTTTGAATTTTTTTATTTTTTTCAAAGGAAAACCTTTAGTTTTTTTTATATTTTAGATTTTTCTTAACTTTAAAAAATTGTTTTAACTTTTAAAATTTAAAAAAAAAATGTTTTTATTTTTTCGAAGAAAACGGTAAAAATGTTTTAATTTTTTAAAATTTTCTTAACTTTAAAAATAATTCCGTAAGAAAAAAAATTCGATTATTTTAAAAAACAAAATTTTAAATTAAGATTTTAAAAAGTACAATTTTGTTTAAAAAAAGTTGTAAAAAAATTAATAATAATGTAAAAAAAATATTTTTTAAATTTAAAAAGTACAAAAAAATGTAAATTTCTTTACAAAATTAAGTTCTAAAAAAGTGTGATTTTTTTTTAATTTTGTAAAAAAAATTACTTTTTTCGAAATAATGAAAAAAAATATTTAAAAAGTTTAAAAAAAATTCCTAAAAAAGTGACCGGTTTTACAAGTAGCCGGTAATAAATGTACCATATTGACACGAAATGTAAAGTTCATGTACCATATGGATAATAAATTTAGTACACGTACCATATGGGTATATTTGGAAAAGTACGTGGCTATTTAAAGCCAAAAACCCGGTGACAAAAATAGGTCAAAGTTGATGAAGTGGGTTGCAAACCATAAGACCCTAATTTATTAATCCATGAATTTGTGAATGGGATTACCTTGGTAAAACTCGGAGTCTTCAAATATTGAGTTTTATGGGTAGAAAATTGTTTTACGTTAAAGAGTAAATTGCAAAAATGGTCCTTGTGGTTTGGCCAAATTGCAGATTTGGTCCGTCGAATTTCAAAATTGCAAAAACAGTCCGTATTTTGATGGTTTGGTTTCACTTTTGGTCCTTGGTCGAACTAAAATAACTAAAATACCCCTCCGTTCTTTTACAAAAACCGTCCTTTAAGATGGGAATTTTAGTCATTTTAGTTCGACCAAAGACCAAAAGTAAAACCAAACCTTCAAAATACGAACTGTTTTTGCAATTTCAAAATTCGACGGACCAAATCTACAATTTAACCAAACCACAAGGACCATTTTTGCAATTCTCTCTACCTTAAATAAACTTGAAATATATACGAGACAATCAAAGTTAAACATTGCTAACCCTATCCTTTTGTTAATCAATATTAGTCCATCACATTGCCATTGCTTTTTCTTAAACTCATGATCACCGTGAACAATGATTATTTATTTTTAATTTTATGCAAGGGCATTTATTCAAGATTCTAATGTAATCACTATTTATGCAACAAATATATACACGTGCATGTAAAACCAAAGGTTTTTGTTATATGAGTAGGCACTATAACTAGTTGACGATGAAATATTATAGCAGCAAGTCTTTACTGATAAAGAAAATTAGCTACGTACGTACCATGATGAGATGTTGCATAAGCATGAGCTCCACTAGTAGAATACCTTGCATAGCACTTGGCCAAAAACATATCACCAAAAACAGCACCACCACATTCACTTTTTAACCTTTGAATCGCCTCCATCACACAATCTTGACACTTTCCATTACTCAAATCACCAACACACTGAGCCACACCTTCAACATCATTCGAACCACCAACTCGATACAACCCTCCAGCCGAACCTAAGCTCGCCAACATTGCATCCCTCCGTCCCATAACCTCAGGATCATATCCGGCAGATGGTGCACATTTCTTCATCACAATCGTCTTATCTTCCGTCCCAATGAAGCTAGTGTTATCATATTTCACAAAGCATCCTTCTAGCTGCACAGCTCCACCACATGTTTGTGAGCACAATGGAGCCAGTTGAGTTACTGCGCGTGCAACACATGTTGCACAATCTGGCATGGCTAAGTCGCCCCTACATTGGTATAAACCGTTGATTACGTCTTGTTGGGTCGATCCAGATATGCTGTACTTGTTGTAGGATGAATAGGTGGCTGAGTTGACTAGGGACGTGAGAAGTGAATTGAGGTTGGATTCGTATGGTGAACCAGGTGCGAATTTGATCTGTGAACACCCTCCATATATAAAGGCGTCTGTGGAGGAATGTAAAGGGTGTAAATGTGAGAAAATGAACAGAGCTACAAAAACAAGAGCAAGAGCGTTTGCCATGACTCTGTGTGTGTGTTTTGTTTCTTGGTCTTTAGGGATGGTAGGGAATAGGGATTCAATCGTTAAGTAGATGAAGAAAAGCTTTTTTTGCTTAGTTGAGTATACAAACGAATGGCCAGCTAGTCTAGCCATGCAATATACATACTTAGGTGGTGGTGAGACACACATGTGGGATCCACTGTTTTAATCATTTGGCGATATAAACGTAGTGGTGACCGCAGAGGACACCGCCACGTCAGCGCCAACTCAGTTTTCTCTCTCCTAGACCACACAGTGACCAAACACCCGTAGTGGTGACCGCACAGGCGACCGAACAATTTTTTTTTTTTTAAAAACATTACATTAATAATTAAACATTACAAACTAAAATACGGAAATAAAAATACACGGAAGAAAAGACGGAAAAAAAATTACGGAAGATAAAAAATTACAGTAAATTAGTTTGCATTTGTTTGATGCCAAATGTGTTCTACTAGATCGGCTTTAAGATTAAGATGAGTTTCTTCGTCGTGTATTTCTCTGATAACTCGTAGCCTATCTTGTGCCGATCTTACGGGATCATCTTCACGATGTTGTTCCTCCGGATAAAAGTCGGGAGAGATTGCCTTTCCTTTTTCTTTGCGAATCATATTATGTAATATGATGCAAGTGTACATCAAATGCGTAATCCTTTTAAGACTCCTAGACCGTGCAGGAGTTCTTACGATAGCCCATTTTTTCTTTAGCACGCCAAACGCTCGTTCCACATCTTTTCTTGCTGCTTCATGCGCTTGCTTATATCTTATTCGCTTCACATCATTTGACCCTGGCTGCGAAATAGACTTCATAAGCACAGCCCATTCTGGATATATCCCGTCAGTAAGATAATATCCCCATTTATAAGTCACGTCGTTAGCCACGAATGGAACCTCTGGTGCTTTTCCTACTTTAAGATCATTTAAAACAGGGGATTGACGTAAAACGTTAACGTCATTGTTCGAACCTGCAACACCAAAGAAGGCGTGCCAAATCCATAAATCTTGTGAGGCAACCGCTTCTAACAAAATGAATGGCTCTGACCCGGAATCACCCCTACTGAATTGAGCACGATATGCTTGTGGACATTGAGCCCACGGCCATTTTGTACAGTCTATGCTGCCTATCATACCAGGAAACCCATGTTTGTTCTCGTGAAAAGCGTAGAGTTTTTCGACGTCAGTTTGCGTAGGCCTTCGCAAATACTCCTCGCCATATAACTCTATAACCCCGTTACAGAAATGCATCAAACAATCACGAGAAGTTTTTTCACCGATTTGTAAATATTCGTCTAGAGAATCTGGAACAGCAGCGTATGCTAGTTGGCGAATCGCGGAGGTACACTTCACTAAAGCAGAGATGCCAGCTTTTCCAACAGCATCACACCCTTCTTGAAAATAAGGGCAGTTAGCAGACAAATCTCGAACAATGCGGGTGAACAGCGATCGGTTCATTCGGAATCGTTTACGAAATAAATAGGCGTTGTAAAATGGTTTTTTAGCAAAGTAAGCTAGCACTAGACGGTCATGAGCACCGTAACGATCTCTAGGCATATAGCTTCGTTGGTATTTTTGGATTGTAGGAGTAGATGCTTGAATAACCAAAGCAGCGTCTATTAAAAAACCGGAGAGTAAACTATTCACTTCCGTTTCATCATCCGTATCATCGAAAAATAAACACTCGGAATTAATTTGAGACATATTGTTTGTAGTGTGTGTTTTTGATAAAAAGTGTATATGTGTGTGAAAATAAGAAAGAAGATGTTGGGTTTTATAGAAAATAAAGGGATAATTTTTTTTATAGGAAACGGCTTCATTTACTCGGTCTTCTACACGACCCAAACAATTGCAAAGGTTGGGGGGGACTAGTCTAGTTCGGTCGAGGTAATGGGACAACCGACCTTAGTTGCTTCCACATGGGACGACCGACCGAAGGTCGACCTTACCATTACATTCAGTGGCTGCTTTTACACTTCAAAAAAAAAAGAACGGGTGACGTAATATTTCTCGGCGACATTTGTTGTCGGGAAAAACCCACTACACGACAAAATCTCATCCAACGTGGCACTAATAGTGGTAGACTTTTAGGCCAAGTTTGACCAAAAGTTTATCGGGGAAACTTTTGGTTAAACTTGGACCGAAAATGCTACCAAAAGTCTTGCCGGTAGCGTTTCCTGCTCGATTTTCTTCGCCGACATGTCGCCGGGGAAAGTTTTGACCGAAGTTGACCGTGGTTAGCTAAAGTCATTAGTCAATGACGTTGGTGGGTTGACATGGCCTAAAGTATCCCCGACGACACCGGGAAAATTTTTAACCGTTTATTGACTTTGGTTTAGTAAAGTCATTAGTTAATGAACTTGGTTGACTAAAGTATCCTGGCGACATGTCGTCGGGGAATCGTTTTTATAATTATTATTTTTAATTATTTATATATTTATTTTTAGTTATTTATATATTTATTATTTATAAAATATATAATTATTATTTATAATTATATATTTTATAAATAATAATTATATAAATACTAATAAAAAACATTCCGGTGTCTTGGTTCGGTTTCTCGGTTTGGTTCGGTCCGGTCCGGTCTGTCCGTTTTATTGGTTCGGTCTGGTTTCTCGGTTCTTTTAATTAAACTTATCATTTTCGAACTTTCCAGTTGGTTCGGAAGCTTTCAAAACTGCTATTAAGGTTTGCTACGCTTTCTAAACCACCTTGTGTAGACTTAAACTAACAAAGAAGTAAAACATACGAATTACATTAAAATCAATAAACGTTTAAACATTAAAGCATACAAATTACATTACAAATTGATAAACGTTCAAACATTAAAGCATGCGATTTACGTTATAAATCGATAAAAGTTTAAACACTAAAGCATACGAATTACATAAGAAATCGATAAAAGTTTAAACATTCAAGCATACGAATTACATTCCAAATGATAAACTACTCCAAACCAAGTTTTCTCAGGTCATTGTAAACTTTGTGAAGTAGTGCAGTTGAATTAGTGTGTGTTGTTGCGGATGCATATACATTTCCATTCTTGCCTCGAGTACCTTTATCTTCCCAAGCAAGAGCTTGCAGTTTGAGCATTCTGCATTTCTAGAAGGTCCCGGAGAATCACTTGAAGGTGTTGAAGGTCCTGCACAAAAAATTATACTCGTTGAAACTCCAAGAGAAGCGACCAGTAGACGGACTCGTTCCTCTTTCCATAAAAAAATTACATCCAAACTTATTTTTCTGAGGCTATTAAAGAGTAAATAAAATAATTCTTAACATCAGAGTAGCGGGAACTTGCAAAGATCCTACGTTATGTGGAATAGAGATTCTAGGACGAAGTGTGGAGGATTAGACAGTTTTGAAGCCTCTTTTAATGATTACAGACATTTCAACCAAACTATTCCCTGAGCGACATTTTCAAGCCTTCCCGGGCGACATGTCGCTAGGTGAGATAGTTATCCCCGGCGACATGTCGCCCTGGATCAATTGAAGGGGAAAGCTCGCCAGGAGTATTCTTTCCCGGGACGACTTTTCCCGAGCGACTTGGTGGGACCACACGTTTTCAGTCAAACTAATATGTGCCGAGCCAACGTTGGGTACGTCTCCCCGGGCGGACATGTCGTCCCGGGAAAGTTTTTTGATATAAAAATAATGATTAGTATTGATTATTGCTTTATTAATTAAAATTGCTTTTTCACGGCGTCTGATCATGTCACCCGGGAAATAAAAGAAACTAAAAATAATTTCAAGCATCGCTAATAATCCCGGCGACAGAAAATAATTTTTTTTTTTACTATCCCGGGCGACAAGTCCCGCCCGGGAAAAAGGAAACTAAAAAATATTTCGTCACTATCCGGGCGTCGCCCGGAGAAAGAAAAAAATACAATAATTGCACTAATCCCGGGCGGATATGTCGCCCGGGATAATTATAATTTTTTTTTTTGTTTAAACCTTCCCGGGCGAACATGTCGCCCGTGATATGTCTGCAAATTTTTTTTTTTTTTTTTTTTTTTGCGCCATGCACACCAGCTATTTTTCCAGAATTTTTTTTTCCGGAATTTTTCCCGAAAAAAATCTAACCAAACATCAAACCAGTATTAACAATATATAGACTCTGATCCAAATACATCGCAACTTGTACTAAACAAATACAATATAACGATTCAACGCATTTGATCTACTAAACTAAATCGTTCCAAAATCCTAATAAACGACAATATAGTCCTTAACAAAACGGGGCTGTACTATTCACAAACTTTGAATTATCCGCAAGTTACAAATCAATATTCAACTAGATAGGGAGACAAATGTTTACATAAAGGTCGCCAAGATCAACGAAAGAACAAAATACATACTAACCAATAATAACATTTCAACTATGAGTCGAGTATGTTTTATGTTTATACATTAGAGGTCACAACGGATGAGCCACATGTTATCGTTTACTTTAGATGTTCAACGGATTGAAGTCAGATATGTTATCGTTGTACAATAAAAAGTTCAAATGGATAGTCCTGAGTCGATATGTTATCGTTGTACATTAGATGTTCAACGGATGAGTCGATATGTTATCGTTGTACATTAAATGTTCAACGGATGAGTCGATATGTTATCGTTACACATTAGATGTTCAACGGATGAGTCGATATGTTATCGTTGTACATTAGATGTTCAACGGATGAGTCGATATGTTATCGTTGTACATTAGATGTTCAATGGAGCAATTTTCTGTATACCCATAAACATAAGAACTCTTATTAAAAAAAACATGACACAAACATAAACCACTACATCCTAAAATGGTGAAAACATGGAAACGTGGGCATCCCCTCAATCTCCTTTATTCTAGCACATTCAACCAAATACACTAACTACTACTCCACACGAAGGTTTTCCATTTCATTTAAAAGCTCATGAAGTATTGCAGCTGACTCACACGGGTGGTCATCAGGATTCTTCTCCATGGCTAGTCTTGCCTCTAGTATCTTTATCTTCATAGTTAAGAGCTTGCAGTTTGAGCACTCTGTGTTTCCAGGACTAAGTGCGGCTCTAGAGGATCCTGAAGAAGAACTTGCACGCGAAGAAGAATTTGAAGGTGTTGTCGGTCCCGAAAAAGAACTTGCGTTTCCAAAAGTGATCTCATCCTTCCATTTAAAATATCCACATCCATGATTTTTTTGTGAAGGCTGTTAAACGATAAAAAATCATAAGGAATGTCATTTTAAAAAACAAATTATTTATACATTGCATAGATAAAAAAGGTTCTTATTGTTTACCTTTGAACGAGGACACGCATAGTAAAGTTTACCAAAGCTGTGTGGTTTATGTGATTGTCTCAACACTACATTACCACCTTCACATCGACACATAAAAGATTCATACGACTCCATTTGCATAAGTTACAAAACTGGGTGGTGATGGTGGTGGTGTAAAGAGTTTGTAAGGATAAGAGTTGGTGGTGGTGGTGGTGCTGTATAAGTATCATATTTATAGTTAAAATCCTCAGAATTTTTAGGCGGGAAGTTTTGGCGGGAATTCTAGGCGGGAATTCTTAGGCGGGAATTATATATTTTATAAGTATCTTTATAAGTTATTATTTATAAAATATATAATTATAAAATATATTTTATAAAAAATAATGATTTATAAGCATAATTAATTTTTTTTATAAAATACCTAATCCCGGGCGACATTTCGCCCGGGAAACATAAGCGGGAAAATTTGCCGCCAGGAGTTTCGTTACAATTTTTTATGTTGAATTTTAATAAATAGTTTCCCGGGCGACATGTCGCCCGGGAAAAAGAAACCAACGTTAATTAACACTAATTACCACGCTTAAACATTCAACCGAATTAAAAAAAAAATTGTAAAGTTTTCCCGGGCGACATGTCGCCCGGGAAAGTGAGCGGGAAAAAATGCCGCCAAGATTTTCGTTGAGTTTTACGGTCAAATTTTAACCAACTTATCCCGGGCGACATGTCGCCCGGGAAAATCTAACCAAACTTTGACTAAAAAGTCTGAGAATTGTTGCCACGTCGGACGGTTTTTTGTCGTTTAGTGTTCTTTCCCGGGCGACATATGTCGCCCGGGAAAACTTGGTCACCTGTTCTCCTTTTTCTTGTAGTGGTATTTGTATAAAATGACTTTATAAATCTATACTGCATTATAATGTATTTGAGACCTTCCTAAAAAGAAAGACTTAATAAATTCAGACAACACACTTACTAATAATAGAAAATGAAGTTACATCTGAAAATTAAATGTGTAAACTTGTAACAACAAGATTTCGATCTTTATGCTTTATACTAGGTTAAGATAAAATACACAATTTTAATTTTTTTTAAGAATAATAAGACACTACATCTGAATCACTTATAAGACATGCTTTAAATATTCTTTTAGAGGTGTCTTAATCTTTGGCAATATTTCCTCTAATCTCATTCATTCTTCCACCTATAAATACTTTCAATCGTCTGGATTATTACTACACCCAACTCTTAAACGAGCATTCATCATTGCTCAAAAATGGATAAATATTTAGTGTTTTTCTTTGCAACTGTTTTGGTCCTTTTTGTTCTTGCGATATCAGGTGCTTAATCAACCTTATTTAGTTTCATTTCAACTTTTTGATTACTACTCAGCCATGCCTAATTTTTATAAGTGTTTGCTATATACTCTCTTGTTTCTTTAATCAAGGAAAATTGCAATAATGATAACTACCTGTCAAGTGTCAACCTATACATGTTTACATTCATATTCGAGAATTTGAAATAGTCATAGTTACACAGTTATAATAATTCGAATATTTTATATTTCACTAGCGTATATGAAATTTTATCACGCTTTCGTTTGTGCCCCTTAGGGCCTGTGTGTTTAATTTGAAAACAATACTGTCAAACATTATAACATATGATGTTTATAAGAATGTTTGATATAAATACAATATTGGATGCATGCATGTTAATGAGTAGAAGTTTAGCTGATTTAATCTATCTTTTATTTACTGAAAATGCCGATATGTGTTTAATTTATTCTTATTACCAATTAGCAGAGGTGCAAAAGTTACACACAAAAAATAAAAAAGTAATATAAGGTATCTTTAATCGTAAAATAGCTAATGAATTGAATTAACTAAACTTTGTTTTAAAAATATTTACAAATAGATATAGAAGCGGCCGCACCTCCAGCAAAAACATGTGAAAAAATGAGTAAGACTTATTCGGGAGCGTGTGACAACAAGAAGTGTGACCAAAAGTGCAAAGGTTGGGAGAAATCACAACATGGTGCTTGTCATGTACGGGAGGGAAAAAACGGATGCTTTTGTTACTATGATTGTACAAATACATCACCTCCAGGCAAAGACAAGTCAAAGCCTCCTTCTAAAGGTGGCGGAGGAGCTCCAGGTAGTGGAGGAGGAGCTGGTGGTGGTGGTGGAGCTGGAGGTGGTGGTGGAGCTGGTGGTGGAGGAGGAGCTGGAGCTCCAGGAGCTCCCGGTAGTGGAGGAGGATCTGGAGCTCCAGGAAGTGGAGGAGGATCTGGAGCTCCAGGTAGTGGAGGAGGATCTGGAGCTCCAGGAACTGGAGGAGGATCTGGAGCTCCAGGTGGTGGAGGAGCTCCGGGTAGCGGAGGAGGAGCCGGGGCTCCAGGTAGCGGAGGAGGAGCCGGGACTCCAGGTGGTGGAGGAGGAGCAGGTGGTGGTGGTGGAGCCGGTGGTGGTGGAGGGGTTGGTGGTGGTGGTGGCTCCGGTGGTGGTGGTGGAGGGGCCGGTGGTGGTGGAGGAGCTGGCGGAGG
>BQNB010105933.1:0-18504 GCA_026074375.1 Tanacetum coccineum | reverse complement strand
CTTTAAATGGAACAATGTTTTTAAACGCCTCTTTTCGAGTCGTTTTCCATATCCTTGTGCAATTGTACTATGAATTAACACCCAAAGTTGTATATTCCGCTGCGTAAAATTTGGGGGTGTTAAATTTGATTAGCTTGTTAAAGCTTTAGTTATCTTAGATAAATCTAAAACAACTTTGATAGAAACCCTGAGTAATATATAAAGATTATGCGGAACTAATCTTTATATATCAAAAGAAACAATGTAACAGTAACACAAGAACTTTCACAAAACTTTCAATATATTGAATGATTCACAAAACAACTATATGTTTTGCCTAAATAACTATGACTTTTCTATCTTGGATTCCTATGTTTAACTATGCCGTAAGGGTTCCTTTTATACACCAAGGAAACCCTAATGGGCTTACAAAACGCGTTAAGTGATCATGCATATCTATTCCTAATATAACTCATGCATATCACACAAGTAGTACTAATAAACTAACTAACAGTACTAATTTACACTAACAGTACTAACATTGTACTGATAGTACTAACTATAACTAGCAGTACTAATGACTTAGTTTATATTCTTCAATCTTCACTAGCAGTATAATCTTCAAGTAGCAGTACTAAGTCCTTTGAGCAGTATGAACTTGTAGAAGCCCTTTAATTCCCAATAGGATGGCAGTGATAGATTGATCCTCGACAAGGGGGATCTTAGGGATTATTGGATTGAGATCTCGTCTGACAGAGACTTCTTGGGACCCGCCCCTTCTTAAGTTCTTATTCGAGACCCTGTGAGGAGACTATGCCACAGGATGATAGCTTGCAGTATTTTTGGTAGGGGGCAGGCACCTGAGAAGGTGATCGATGTTGATCTTTTCTACCTCCGCAATGTAGACCGAGGGACTGCTAACGTCCCACATCTATTAGCGCAGTAACTATTTAGGCATGCTAAGGGGAGGAAGACCGGGGCCAGGTTTTCAGGCGGGCACTTCATTGGGCGTCTGGCCATGCATTTCGGGCTTGTCAGTGATGAGGGATTGAGGGGATTGCAGGTAGTCACCCGAGAGCTCCTGTTGATTAATCTACATGAGCTTGGGAGGCTCAACATTTGTTCGAGGTACGGAGATACATGGGCTTGGGTAGCCCAAGGACTAGATTGGCAGCAGGTTGCTGCGGCTAGTGCCCATGGGGCTGATACGGCTAGTCTGGCAGCCGACGAGGGTGCTCAGGATATTCCTGCACCAGCACAGGCACCTCCGCCACCTCTACCCACTCCTCAGCCCTGGACCATATCACAAAAGATTAAGAGGATCGAGGAGGAGATGTGTGATTTACGACATGATGTTACGAGGAGTTGTCGAGAGCTTCACTACAGAGTAGTCTAGAGTCTCCACCTGGCTGATAAGTTGTATGACACAACTCATGGACGCCAGCAGCCATCCTTATCAGGCATTCGATAGCACCCTTGTCGGTAGCTCACGGATGCCCTACCAAAGGCTTGTCAGACCCAGGACAGGAGATGCCAACACTTCCGTAGCCCCTCATGCCGATGATCAGCCCGGCCCTTGATCTCTGTCCCCTTGGATTATTATCTTTTGTGGATCTGTATTGTATATTACACTTATGAAACTTTGATTACTGATTTCCTTTTGATATATTATATGATCTTGGTTTACTTGTGTGTGATAGAATCAAGACTGGTAGTAAGTTCAGCAACACGGCTCATTGATTGACTGCAAGTTCAAAAACCATTGCTTGAAATACAAAAGTGTTGAAGAGGAAAAAGGTTGAACTTAAAGACCAGCTGAAACAAAAGTGCTTTCCGGGAGACAACCTGGTCATTTTAATTGTTTGTCGCATTTTAATTGTTTGTTGCATGAGTCTGTCTTCCCAGACACTCTATACGGCGTATCGAACCCCTCTATGGGTATAGAGATGTCGGACGTTATCAGTTTTTAAAAATAAATATTTAATTATTTTTTACAGGAACAATATGGCGTATCCTAGGGTTTGGGATACGGCGTATTGATCCCTGTACAGTTATGTGTTTAATTGTTTTCTTGTACCATTGCGAGTAGTTATTGCATGTCTTTCTCTAATCTTTTATGCCTGACCTTACTGATACTAATGATATGGTATATTCTGATTAGGACATGGTTTAAACTTATCCGGGTTGCTAAAGCCTAGTCAACACACTTTTTGCTCAAGAACTCATCTTGGAGAATTATCACTAGCAAAACATCATGGAGTTTTTCGTTCTAATTTCTATTTTCCCTTATTATTTAATTGTTTTATCTATTCAACGAGGACGTTGTATAATTTAAGTAGGGGGTGGAGAATTAGAACGTATTTCTCTTCTTTTTTACAAAATAACATGCCACTAGCTTAAAAGTGCTTAAAAATAGGCCAAATTTAATTTTTTTAGCATGACTTTTGTAAAAATCACTAGTTACATTACCTAGCGCACTATAACCCTTGATACATATTATGAGAATTAAGCTTATTCTGTTTCCAATTGTTTACCTAAAAATTCCACAAAATTATGAGTGTGTCGGTGATGTATTGGACTTTAGAACTTGGCCTGGTATATCACTCGAGACCGCAATGATTAGTACTATGAATTTATATAGAGGAGCATGTTTAACTGATAAATTTATAGGATTAAACCAAATAACCTACATGTCGTAAATTAACTAACCACACTAGTTAGTTAAATCACGTGTAACCCTTGATTACTCTCATTTTTAGAGTAAAATCCCCTATAATAACCTGTTGAGCCATTCCTTTCTTTTTCTGCACCATATTATATGTTTCGTTACACCTTTGTACCTTAGCCTACCATGTACATTAAGCCTATTTTAATCAATGTTGCTAGTTGCTTTCGTGTAAAGTTTTGTATTTCTTGTGTCAAAGTGAAATTTTTCTATCTCTATAATGGTCGGGAAATTGCACAATGCAATATGTAACTTGTAAGTTTTGCTACTTTTGCGATTATGAATCATGTCCAAAGAAGAAGTGTTAAAAGGAAAAAATTATCCGGACAAATTATGATAGTGAAGACGGTGGAATAAAACTGAGATTTATGATGTATTGCAAAAAAAAGAAGGAAGAAAAATAGTCGGTTCAAAAGAAGTTTATACCGAATGAATCACTTGGAAGGATCGATTATTCGTTGATACGTTACAAAAATTAACGATATAAAGTCTTGTAAAAAGTGGCCGATATCATCACTTATTATGTAAAAGTATGTAAAGAGCGGGATGTAAGAGAAGTTGACCGTTATGGGAACGCCAAATAAGGTTGTCTTTGTCATTTCTATGATCGAGACGTTTGTCTATATGTTCGATTCTTTGTTATGGAACGGTCGGGGGAAGGTTACTAGCAATCGTACCTTATTTTTTGGCTTAATCTATTTGTTTCGTAATTTTGTTTAACACCCATTTTACTTCCCTTTCCTAGCAACTAACCTTAATGTCTACTCGAACGAGGACTTGTTCGAGCATGCATGTCTATTTCGTCATTACGGCCATGTATGCATGTCTCAGCAGCCTTGTTGGATGACGACTTTCGGTGAAAGTTAGAAGTTCCCTACCCTATATCGTTCTTCATCCTAACCGTTGGTTAAACACGAACAAGGATGTGATCGGATTGTATATGTCTATTCCGTCGTTACGGCCGTGTATGTACGATACAACTGCCTTGTTTGTGTGGTACTTATGGTGAAAGACTGTTGAATTATCAACCCTAAGCCTTCTTAACCCAATTTATCTTTTGACTTGTTTCTCCTTAGCTTTAGCAGTGGAGATGTGTATCCTTGCCAAGCCTATGATACGAAAATAATCACGACTGAGCAATTGAGCGTACCAATTAAATGTTACACCCTAGATTAGTCGAGTGATCTGAGTGTTTTCATTTCCATATTTCATGAGGAGCTTGGTTATGTATAGGTGATTAGGACAAAACGATGCTTAAACGAAAAATCCTCAACTTCGGTTGGGACACATTTTCATAAATTGAAACTTGTTCTAAAGTCTACTTGAGGACAAGTAGGATTCAAGTGGGGGGATTTTTGATGACATCAAATACAACCATTTATTATATCATTTATCACATCTGTTTTGCCCACTTTTATATAATTATTGCATTATTTGGTGCTTAATTGCTTTAAGGTTGATAAATGCAGTAATTCATGAGTGTTTTGTGAAGACAAGCTAAAAGGCGCATACTTTAGAGCTAAAACGGAGATATTTAAAGATTACTGATTTCTGACCAATACGCCGTATCCAACAAAAGAGATACGGCGTATCAGCGCCAAAACTTCACAAGAAAACGCGTTTGACCAATTCCCAACACGGCGTATCCTTTATGTTTCCATACGCCGTATCCATGAAGATAACTATTCGAAGATACAGTAAATCAAGTAAATTGGGAAAGATCTCACTGATTGATTGAGAACGTAGCGCGCACTCTAAGGAATCCAGCCCAATACGTCGTATCGACCTATCAAGATACGGCGTATCGAGTCTTTTTCAGACACTATAAATAGAAGACTCAAAAATGAATTTTCAGTGTGCAATATCATATTCTTTATACCATACTCATTAAAGACGAATTCTAGAAGAAAAGATCAGCCACCAAGGTCAAGCATTGATCACAAATCCATAGAAGACATCGTGTAATTTTTACTCTCTTAATCGTTCAATTTTCATTCTTTGATTACGCTTGTATAATTACAATGGTTGTGGGCTAATACCCTCGGGTATTATCCATCTTAATGAAAGTTTAATGTTTGGTTTGTTTTAAAATCGATTTATGAGTGTGCCAGTGATGTAGTGGACTTTAAAACTTGTCATACTTATTTATGTGTTTGAATATGCAGCCTATCATTCAAATGGATCTAGTGATACGGACCAAGTAATCTAGATACCGGGATAGCTCTCCATATCGTGTTTCATATAACTAGACCAATAGGATCATAAATAACGTTTTGTCTTTGTCTTTGATTTATGAGCTTAGTTGGACCGGTAGGTGACCCGTTTATGTTTTAGCAATCATGCTCTTAATTAACTGATAAAGATTTGAATAGTGGACTACCAGTATATAAAACACCGTCAAACAATAGGTAGGTAAAGTCCCGTTGGGCTAGGGTTTTAACAGGATCAGCACTGCTTTGATTCCCTAAGATAAATTATAATTAAACTAAAGGATACTTTATGCTGATGCGTTAATTGTGACAGGATTAATCGTGTCTAGGTCTTAGGATGATGTCCCGCCTAAGTCTTAAGAATGATATGCCGCTTCGAGATAAGTAAATCATTGCACTAAAATAAAACTAACCACATTGGAATGGATTTTAATATGGTAATACAGTTTTTCTATCATTTGGCTAGTACCGCTTTTTATCTTTCTTAGTTTCTTCTTTTGTTGTATATATCTATTGAATGTGATATTGTCTCCCACCATCAAACCTGTGCCAGTCTCTCAGGCTGAAAACCCCCATATCATTAGACAACGTATATAGCATAGGTTTAACCAGTAAATAGACTAATTAGAACTAATTAAAATACTGATAGAATATAGGATTAATGTTTCACTCTTAGTGTTTGGTTCGATAAAATATATATAATATAATATCAAATAGTAATAGTATAGAGAGTATCCCGTTTGATATAAAAATTGCTTGAGGACAAACAATATTTTATCTCCCGGATGTCGTGTCCCAACGAGAGATGAATTTGAAATTCACGATAATATTTCGTTTGATGCTTGAATGTTAAATATTTTGGTTTTGGTTTTAAACTAAAAATAATACTAAACTAGATTATACTAATTAACAAATAAGCAAAGAAATTAAATGAAAAGAACTATATAAAAAGATATGCTTGCTAAGTGTATTGATTAGATACTTAAGTGTGAATTAAACATACTATTAAGTCCTTATTGATGAACCAATATCTTTCTAACAAATTATCTTCTCACAACGTTGGCTTATATTGAAAACAACTTTTATTAAGATATCGATTACTAAATTATTGCCTAATTATTCTTACGGTTTTTGCCCGCTCAAATAACCAAAACACTAATCTAAGTAATATATAAAAATCACTAATCAATATTTTCCCTTTTTTATTAATCACACTTAATTCACTAAACAATTTAACACTTAACAAGCATATTTAAATTTACTCGCTAAACATGGCAACTAAACGAACAATAATAAGCATAACAATATTAACAAACATTTTAAGCTAATTAAGCTAAAACTACAAATTAATGAAAAAGGAAAAGGAGGAAGAACCCGATTGAAGAAAATGGAGACGAATATAAACCACCCGATCTAGTAAACTTAATTAAACACTAAAGTTTATAACTTTATTAGATTCTAAATAACTAATTAGCTAATAAAGTTTTGAGCTTTATTCACTAATTAGCTAAGTAAAAACTTAAAAAGCTTAAAACTTTAGTAGTAAAATAAGCTTAAAAGACCCATAATCTCATCGCCTAAGAGTTGGATAGACTTCATCAACATTAAAACAAACAAGGGTTAAGATGAACAAGATAATAATAATAAGCTACTAAGACAAAATAAGCTAGATTTTATTCTAAAGACAATAAGCTAATAAAAAGATAAAAACTTTAGATCTAAATCTACCCGAAACTAAGGTGTTCAATCAGGTGAACTTGGATCGAGTATATTTAAGGATTTAGATCTAAGAAAAATAAGCTAGAATTAAAAAGCAACAAACTTTATGCTAGAAAATAAGCTAAAAATATAAGATCTATTATTTTTAGATCTAATCCACCCGAAACCAAGGTGTTCAATCAAGTGAACTCGGATCGGGTATGATTAAGGATTATATAAAAAATAAGCTTGAATAAAAATAAGCAATAAAAAACAAGCTAAAATATGCTCACTCGAAAAAGCTCTAAATAAAAAACAATATAAAATAAGCTAGTCTAAATAAGCTATGAAAGTAGCTTATTAGAATATAAGCTTAAAAGATCGGATCCAAAAATAAGCTATAAGCATGAGCTTATTTGGAAATAAGCAAAAGAAAACGAGTAGAAAAATAAGCATAAGAAATAAGCATTAAAATAATTAGCATTAATAAAAACCAACCTTAAACATCTTCATTAATAAGCTCAAATTCTTGATTACTATAAGCTAAATAAGCTATAAAAGCTTTTACAATAAACTAAAAACTATACTACACTACTCCTAAAACTAACCTACACTACTATGAAAATAAAACTAAATTCTAACACCCCCATGAGCTGTATGCGTGTGTTGATTTATAGCCCATAGTTGAGGGACGATTTGGGCATTTTGCCTTCATTCAAGCTCACTATAATCAATTTAGTCCAATCATTTGATAGCTTGGATCCAACGCCTTCTCATGATTGGCTAATAATGCCAATGATTGCCATAAATGCCCAAAATTGCTTCTGGAACCTCGTACCACAACTGCCAATTTTTGTCCTCTTGTCCACGTGTCAAACCCTAATTGGACAACCGCCAGCCTACCTAGTACCTGCACCTCGTACTGATTAGTCAGAAAAGGCGGCGCCACCGCCACGTGGCAACGCCTTATTAGCCAGCCGCCATGATGTGGCGTCCACGTCAGCGTCGGTCATTACCGGTCAACGGCCGGTCAACCACCGGTCAATGCCAGTCAACGGTGGTCAACCACTGGTCAACGACGCAGGACCACCGGTCAATGGCGGCAGTTAACAGAGGCGACCGGCGGTCAACGACCGTCAACGGTGGCGGACCACCGTTGACCACCGCTGAGCCACTGCCGGACCACCGTCAGTCAACAGGCGGGTCATGGGCAGGGTCAGGTCGGGTCATGGGCCAGGTCGGGTCTGGGTTTGGATCGGGTCCGCCACGTGGATCCATGTGTCAGGCCACATGTGCCAACATGTCATGCCACGTGGCATGTATAATGAAATCACCACCAGGTTCGAACTCGGGACCTCAGGGATAGAGGCACATGACTCTAGCCATTGGGCTAGAGCATAGCTCTGATTATCATATGCTAATTTAAATATATAACCCTTCTTTATTTTGAACCAGGTTTATTATATATTTCAAAAATGGCCAAAAAGGTATAAAATAAAAAGGTTCAAATATGAAAGGCTGGTACCGTTGGACTCGTAATTTCGTCCTCTTTTCAATGGAATGATCGTGAAATATTAACGACTTTGTTTGAACCTCGATAACGTAAAAACATCGTCTAAAGTCACCCGAAAATTACCGTTTTTGCTTTGTTTTCAATCCTTTGTACCTGTAAGACATAAAAACACAATACAAACATATTTGCAACATATTTATCCATATTTTAGTGTTTTAGTCTGATTAATAGTGTTTTACGGGGTTATAAAGATGTGTGTTTTAGCACACATCAGTATGCTTGAATTTTTTTTAGAATTTAAGCATAATTTAAGCATTTTAGTGTGAAAATTAAGACAAGTATACATTTTAATTCCATCCATCCACTTGAATTATACAACATCCTCGTTGTATATATAAAACATTAGATACGGGAATTAAAAAGAATTAGAATGAGAAACTCCCCTGATATTTGCTGTTCGACACCCTACTTACCGCGAAACTCCATCTTGACCGGGTACACTGCTCGTTAAAGTGTTGTTTTAGGTTTGTCGGCTAAATATAAATGTAAAACTTGATAATCAAATAATTGACCCTACACGACAACACATCAATGACTCAATCACATCCTCGTTCGAGTAAAACCCAAGGTTAATGATTAGGAAAGAGAAATAAATTGTTGATAAATAAAAATTACGAAACAAATAGATTAAGTCCAAACCAAATAAGGCACAAGTTACTAGACACTTCTTCCCGACCGTTACCATGAAAAAGACACAACTATATACAAATGTCTTAATCATTGATCAAAAACAACAACCTAAGTTGGCGTTCCTGTAACGGTTAACTTCCCATTCATCCCATACTTTACATACTTTTACAAGACAAGTCGCGATATCTACCACTTTATACAAAATTTACATCATTGACTTATAAGACGTATCAACGAATAATCAAGATTTCCAGAATATAAATACTTCCACCAACGTTGTCATTTTTGTTCATAAGGTCATGTATTAAGCATAAGAAAACAAATGAAATTCTATCTCCGTGTATTCGTTGGTTAGACATTGAAATAAAAAACCTAAACTGTACAGGAAGTCGATACGCCGTATCCATACCCCAGGATACGCCGTATTGAGACATGTATTAAAAATCCTAAATACTGGTCAGAGGTAGTGTTACACCCCCAAAATCACAACAACGCAGCGGAATACTACTTGGGGTGCTACTTCATAGTTCATACACACAAGTTACAGAAAACGACCTCAAAAGAGACGTTTAATAAAATGTCACATTCGATTTAAATAAATCAGAGTAAATTCAGGTCCTAATAATTTGCTTTTAACAAAAGTTACAAGCGTCCAAACATGACTCAATTGTATAATTAAAGATAAATGGTTATCGAATGTGAAGAAAACCGAGTCCTTAATGTTTTGATATCCGCGCATCCAAATGCTCCCAATGCTCAGCTAGCAATATAATAACCTGAGAAAATTACATGCAAAAACGTCAACAATAATGTTGGTGAATTCATAGTTTTAAGTAAAAAACAGTATTGAAATAGTTCAAGTAATATTTTAGTAAGAAAAACAGCGTTACAACGTTTCAAAGTATTATTTTCGAAATCCAAGTAGTGGTTTAATAAATCGAGTAATGTTCAATAAATCCATAGAGTTTATAATAAAGAGTAAAAGCAATTTAGAACACAAGTATAGTTCAATAGGGGACATTGCAACGAATACAATGTATCAATTCATCTTTATCGCATTGAGCTCATGACACCAAACCTTGACATTAGCGCATATATGTTTCGCAAAATAGTTTCCCACTAAATCTAGGTAGAACATTGCCTCATACCTACGTTTCTTAATACAAAATTATCCGTTAACTGGGTGTCTCATTCGGATTTCTACCCCGGGACAGGGCTGTCAACCGATAGATTTCCTAATTAATTGTTACTTGCGTCAACCCATTAATAGGTAATTACGGTTTCATGAAATTAAAGACTTTGGCAATAGCGACTTATGCAGATAATTTCATAATCGGGTCAGGCATACCTTTCAAGCACTTGTGTCTCATTTAAAACAAATAATATGTTTAAAACTCACAGTTTTGTAAATAGATAATCAATGATCTCAAATCATGTAGTAAGCAAATCAAGCTTTAATAAAGATAGTCAAGTAACGCTTAAGTAGTGGAAATTAATAAGTTTTCTTAGTAAAACAAGCATGTATTCTTACCCCGAAAAATAATTTATGAAAACTATTAAAAGAGAAAAGGTGAGGCTATGAACTCACGAGAATAGAAGATGAAAAACAAAAAAATGATCAAGAAATCCAAACAAGATAGAAATGAACGCCGACAATCAACCGCGGACTATTAAATAAATATAATATGCGATTGATACTCGAGCTATATAAAATATGCAACTCATCGAAATATAACATGTAATGTTTATAGAAACATGACTTAAAATAAATGATATTAGGAATCATAAAGACAAACACCACTTAATGTTTCTATTAGTTTACACTTTTTCTGAAAATTGTAACTTTTTAGCTAGATGATCGGCTCACTTAAAGTAACGCTAAATGGTTGAACTAGTCAATCTCCCTCCATATTAAGTTACCCTTATATGTTATTTAACTACCATAGTTCACCCATAAACCATAGCCAGTGTAATCCTTTTATGAAAGACACACTAACGTCACATGTTCTAAAACAGGGTCCGCTAGACTTATCAAGGTTGCAAAGCGGACCCCATTAAACCCACTATCCAAATATTTTAAATAATACAATTCAGGAGGTCACCATTTTATGATAAATGTTCCAGTTTAAATTTCATAGAAAAATACTAAGTTTTGACACGCCTGCACAACACTTCTTTACAACTGAGTTTCTGGATAGCAAACATTGTTTTGATACTTAATATTGTAAACCCCATTTAACCCACTTTTAAGCATTAAAAATCGTTGAGGCCTAGTTCATTGGAAAGTAGACTAGAAGTACTTAGTCATAGGGTCCTGTAAATCTAGAAAAGCTATTGGCATGGAATAAGTTACCTACTCGCAAAATGACTAAAATCTGCACATAATAAACGTGTGCTGTATATTGACGAAACATTTCCCCAAATTCAGATCAACCATATCTTTCATGATTTATAAGAGGTTGAAAGCTCGAATTTTTACCACACGTTCATTATAACGACCACTACCACTCTAATCACTTAAAACTCCGATTACAACAATCAACCTCTTACAAAATAGCCTACAAATCTTCAATTTTTTGCCACCAATTTCGCATTCAACCATACATGCTAAACCTATAATCACTACTTTAACCATAAATTTGTACCAAACAAAAATCATAACTAATTTTTCAATGATTCCCAAAGTATCAAAAACTAACATGCATGCTTACAAATATGTAAACCAATCAAGAATGAAATAAAAAGGGCTTACAATGTAATAGAAAGGAAGATAAAAGTCAAACACAAACCCTAATAAGGGTGTGTTTGCTGCCGTGGGTTAGGAGGTCCAAGAACAAGACCACAAATCATACTTTCACTTCACCCAATAATTGCTTAAACCTTATAAGTAATCCTTGATAATCTTGTTGCACTTAATTTAATCAAAAACCCAAGAATCAAAAATCTATTAAAAATCAAGAAATCATCAATCTTGATGCATGGTGGATTTTAGTGGAAAGGATTGATGGAGTTTTATGTAGGAATGATTTTTGAGTAGATTGGAAGTGATTGATTGAATTTTTTATGATGATGGTGGGGGTTTGGTGTTGGGACGACGAACAGGAGGAAGAGGGAGGAAAGAGTCGTTGGTTTTCTTTTTACTGTTATGTTGTGTGTGTGAGTTTATGGAATGAGTGAAATAAGGATTTATGTATATATATATATATATATATATATATATATATATATATATATATATATATATAAGATTTACCAATTATTAGATTTTCCATATAGATAAAAATTAAATAAGGAGTGTTTAGTTTTTGGTTTTGTTGGAGGAAATACAAATATAAGGGTGTGTTTGGTTTAGGATTTAGTAGGAGTAAAATATAATAAGGGGGTGTTTGGTTTCTAGTTTTGATGGAGCCTAAAACAATTAAAGAGGG
The DNA here is from genome assembly GCA_026074375.1 of Tanacetum coccineum. Lineage (NCBI taxonomy): Eukaryota > Viridiplantae > Streptophyta > Magnoliopsida > Asterales > Asteraceae > Tanacetum > Tanacetum coccineum. The sequence continues at coordinate 6,261 of BQNB010105933.1, read as the reverse complement.
TGTTTGGTTTATATGTTATGTTTATAAATTATATTTTTATTTTTATTTTTCTAAAACATTTATCCCACAATATTTGTTTTTAAAACACGTAGTTAAAAATAATTATAATTGGTAAAAACACTTTTTTGACAGCAGGTTTCGTATAAAACAAGAAAGAAGATGGAAAATTAAAAAATAAAATAATTAATCTCTCGAGACTAAAATACGGAGTCGTTGATTTCTCGGTCGTAAAAAAAAGGGATAAACTTCAATTATATGATTCGCGAAAATTTTAGAATCGACGATTTTAATAAAAATCGACTAAAATATAAAAGTAAACTCTTCAAGATTTATAAAATAATTATGAGACTGGAAATAGTAGTGACCTTAAATACGGAGTTTTACAAGTAACATGTCCTCAATGTCTTGAAGGCGAAGTCTTTTGAAATTACCTTCTTTAAACGTATATAGCTTCTAATCATCTCGACGAACTTCAATTTCTTTTAGGTAACCATAGTCATACTTCTTCATGACTTTAAGTCTGGTTACCGCAATAATTCTTCTTCTGGAGTAAACATCTTTAGACGAAGTCAAGTTGCTAGCATACTCGTAGAATCTTTGGCATTTTGGACCCCAGTGTGAAGTGCCCAAGTAAGCATGTTGATCATATTTCACCTGCACGGGACTCCACAAGTTAGGAACCAAGTCTTCGATCTATTTGAGATGATAAGAAGCAGCTTTTGTCTTTGTCATGGAAGTTGAGTATCGTCTGATTAAATCTCCACCCTTCAGATATTCCAGATCTTTATTAATAAAGTAATCCTGAGAAATAATTTGGCATCCTCGATGATCTTGAATTAACGGAAGAGGCTTTCTAAGATCGAACGGATACGGTTTATTTTCGGGGTTATGCCAGTCAAGTCGTTCAGTTGTTGCTTTGGAACATTCTTCAAGATGGTACTCTACTTCCGTAATACTCTTGCAAGTGCCTTTGAGCAGGTTGAATGCCAGTCCAACCAGAATTTCTTGAGTCAGATTTAGAATTTTAAGCCGATTCATGACAAATGCAGAGAAATCAAATGAAGTATCATTGAGCTCATCAAATGAAGTGGGAGGTTCTTCAGCACGTGCAACTTGACTAATCCAGGTCTGAGGAGGTCGAAAGTCAACTTGTTGTCTCTTACTCCAATCAGGATTAGGAGTTGGAGGTCGCTCGGGTTTCTTGAACCAGTTAGCTTTGGTAACCTCCTTGTCAGTGGGTTGTTCATCATTGTCTCCCATGACAAACTCTTGATCTTATTGCATGTCTAAATCTTCAACAGTATGATTTGGCTCCTCTGCATGGGCAAATTTGCCAAAAGACTTATGTTGAGATTTAGAGGCCTTTTTAGATGTACTTGAAGACTTCTTATCCTTTGACCTTGAATCTCTGGATGACTTAACATCTTTACTTGATTTCTTTCTTTTCGTCCCTCAGTCTGATCCAGCGGAGGGGTCTCGATCTTTGTCTCTTTCATCTCGACTCCTCTTTAATGAAAAGACTTCACCATATGAATCAAAGAGATCTTTGTCAGTGTTATAAGACTCGACCAGTGCATCATAAAGCTTCTTTTTTGGGGTTTTAAAGTCTGCTTTATATATATGGATTGTTCTTCTCTCATCTTGTTTATACTGTTTCCTTTGTATGCTCAAATCGGAGAGTGTTGCGTTGCCTTATATGTAGACGTGGGTTGTGAAGAAGATCTGTCAAGACTACAGCTTCTACTGTTTCAGTGGTCATTTTTCTTAATTAACCTAAGTTGGCTACATTGAGAATGTTGAGATATGAATATGATGGTAGTTGTGCATTGACTTCATCTTTGAGGATTGTCTTTAACCTTGAGTCAACGAGTTCTATATACTCCTTTTTCTCAGATTGAGCTTCTTCTCTACAGTCAAAATTATGTGCTTGAATGGCCTTGTTTATTTCTTCTACAAGTTAGTATCCATGTAACGATCAACTATATCGGAATGGAGGGAGAGCTTGAGCATACTGGTAAATTTGCTTCATTGTTTATAGATCTTTCTCCAAATTGGTTGATCTTTCATGATTTGATACATAAGCGAAATCGGAAGTGCAGGAATTGATGTTGTGTCTTGAGTTGTTGGTGTAGGAGTTGGTGTTGTTTCTTGTTATAGAGGATTGAAGAAAGGATGTGGTGGAGGAACAGTTGTAGTGAAACTTGATGTGGTTTCAGAAATTGTTGTTGCATGCTGAGTTGTGGTGTCCGTCAAAGAAGCAATCTCATTGTTAGCTGGAGATGGATTATCAAGATTTAGGAGTTTGCTGTTAAAGTCAGAGGAGATAGAAGAGCTTTGTGTTGGACCTCCAGTGGTGTAAGTGTCACATGAGCATCTTCCTCTTCTTGCTTAAATCCTGACTGTTGAGAAACATTTTGTTAATCTGCTCCACCCTGATCAACATCGGTCATGTCAGCATCTTTGTTTCCTAGATTGATATTCACATCTTTATACAACTCCTTGGTAACCTCATCATCTTCTTCTTCATCCATCTTTTCATCTTCTTTAATATTGAATTCATCATCATATTCTTCTTCTTCTTCATAGATTTCAGTTACAGGAATCTTGATTCTGTCTGACTCAGTCCTATCAGTATTAGTCTCTTCATCATCGTCATTCGTGTCATCACCTTCTTGTTTATCATCATCATTAGCATCATCATCATCACCTTCATTTCCATCATTACCATCATTATTCATCGTACACTTCATCACTTAGATCATTATAATCATTTTTATCATCTTCATTTTCACTGTCACCCCAAGACTCTTTCTCACTTTCAAATTCGTATATGGGTACATCGGGAACCCTTGGTATAGCACTAGTTCCTTCATCTGTACCAGAAGTCTTTTGTTGCTACTCATCAAGAACCTTTAATTGAGTCTCAACTTCATCCCCTGAGCCACTTGCGTGAGAACTATGAAATTGTATCTTGCTTCTTTTGGTAGCCAGCTTAAGTTGTTCGGCTTTACTTAATGCAACCTCAGATAGAACAGCTAATCCTTTGGCTTTTGGCTTCTTTGCAGGTTGCTTCTTCTTGTCAGATTTATCCACCTTAGCTTTAGTCTTGATTCTGGTTCCTTTAGTAGCTTGACCAGGCTTCTGCTTAGGTGATGTATCAGGATCATCTTTCTTTCGGATGTACTTTGGTTTTGGAGCTTTCTCTCCAGAGGCAAACATGTAGTATGTCTTGTAAGCATTGGATTCCAACATTTCTTGGTTTGTTAGTTCCTTTAGGAGAATGGTACCATATACTTGAGTATCTTCATGTCTGGAGTAAATCTCATAGAAGTAAACATGGTTATCATCTCGAGCAGTGTGCCCAATCCATCTTGTTTCTCCTTGAAATAGACTGATCTTTGGGACATGAATGTAATCAATGATGTTATTTTGTGATTCTATAGTATTTGAATGTTAGGAGTATGCCCATGTCATAATAAATAATTATATGGCTAGACACATGTGAGCCTATGGGGTCACACACATATACACTGAGGTACCATTTTATATATCGTATTTATTGTATTTACGGTATATAAATAACCTATGTAACTCAGGATCAATATCGGGCTTCTAATAAATAAGTAGTGTACTATATTTATTGGACTTGAAAGTTTAAGAAAGCCTACTCAACACCCATATGGGTGGCCGGCCTATAGAAGACGAAAAGAGGGATAAGATCAAGTTTTTATGGTAAATAATTATGAGATATTCTCTCATTGATTTGATTACAAATTTACCATAATTACTCTCCTTTTTTCTCTCTATATAACATGCCACACAAACACATACAGGATATGTGTTTATGTTTTCTTGATCCAACTTTTATATCTTGTCCATTCAAAAGTATTTTACAAAGCTACGAAGGTTAAGACTAGCATCTATTTGGTATACAAGGATGTGTAGTGTGGATACATCATAGAGGTGATCTCCATTGATCACTTGGTTTCATTAGAAGTGGTGTGTTAAGGTGAAGGTCACCATTTGATTCTACCGATCACGCTACAAAGGTACTACTTTTCTTGTTTTAACAATGATTGATTATATGACTCTATAGATCCGTTGATAGGTGCTTGTTCTGCTGGGTTTAATGTTTGTTTATATGTTATTCATTCATTCAGCACCTATAGTGGATCACGAGCCATCATTTGATCATCTTGTATGCGTAAAAGTGGCTAAAAACACGCGTTTTTTATGGATTCAAAAGGAAGATTTTAAAATAGCCCCTAGGGCCTATTTTTTGAAACTAATTTGACCCAAATAGGGTCTTATGATCTGGTTACAATTTGATCCATCGCAACTTTGTAATGTCATACTTTAATTGGTTTTGATATTGGGTACGTGGTTTAAGGCCTAAATCGCCCGTTTTAGAACGATTCTTGAATCGGTTTTAAATCAGGGCATTAATTTTTTAATTAATATGGTTGTTATTAGGTCTTTAATACAGTACTAAGTGATCCTTTAGCCATTGGTTACATGTACCAATCAGGGTTTTAATTCTAGTTAATTTATTTCTTCGATTAGTTGGCTAAACAATTTATTTCTTGTTAATCACTTTGTTACATGGCAATTTTCATGCATGTTAGGCCATGACTTCGCCAACACCTTGTTTAATTCATGTTATTTGTATTATTATGTTGTGGATGCAAAAATCGATGAAAAACATGACCAACTTGTGACTTGATTATCTTTGATGTTGATTTAATTTTAGTTTTTTGTTTTGCCATTGTTCGGCTTCTTTTTGTTTGGTTTAATTTTTTGTTGTAGCCTTTGTTTGCGACTTTACCATTAGTTAGATGATAGGATATATGTATTTAATCATAAAATTATTGACAACCGACATTTGATTGGGAATGGCGCAATAGTTAAAATTTCGGAGCGAGCTGGAGTATAACCTCCACTTAAAATGTGGCTTTTCCCGGCAGTTATATAAGGGGAGTTAAAGCTGAAATTTTGGGAGAAGGAGAAAAACTCATGGGGCTACAATTCATTCAACTGGATCTCAGATTGCGGAAGATTCCTTCTAGGAGTTTCAGGCCCGTCAAGTCAGCTGAAATTTTATGGCAGTTTTGGGCTTCAATTCATTTTGGGTTTCACTTGCTCATGGTGATTCTTGGAGCAAGTGGGAGCACTCCTTGTGGTTGTGTGGTTAACCCTTAGTTGAGTTCTTGGTCCTCGTGATGGCTCACGAGACCAAGCATAGGTTTTTTATCGGTTGAGGCTTTGCATACTTGTGGTTGTGTTTATTTGTTTGCTTTTATATATGCTTGGAATGTATATAACTTGCAAATGTTTTTATAAAACTAAAAATAAAACACAAACCAATTTTAGAAACTAAATCATTGATTTAGTTTAATGTTTAAATATGATTTGAAACTAGACACTTTTTTTAACACTAAATAAATGTTATGATTGTTATTTAATGTATTGTTCAAACTAATATTTATTCCACCTAGGTTATATATATTAGTCAAGAAAATGAACAACTTAACACACATAAAAACAAGTATTGGACTTAAGTTAAAAATAGCTTTTTAACTTGTGTTACGAAGGATGAATGCATGCTTCCTCGTACTCACTTTTTGATCATGTATTTATCAAAAATAATACCCGTCAAATTTAAGTCATGTCGTCCAATTGGTTGAGAACACTTGCATTTGCTCTTCACTCTGCGTGAGACGTAGGTGAATTGTAACCCAAGGTGATTATTCTCTATGTGTAAGACCTAGATATATTCTCACATGTTCTCGCATTGGATGACTTAATCGAGTTAAGCAGGTAAGTCCTTGGCTCGAGGCAAGGATGGGACTAAACATGCCAGCTTGACATTGTTTCTTCGGTTACAAATGTCATGAGTCCCATATGGTCTAAGAATTGCACAAGTTTTTGCAATTGGTAAAAGTTACCTACCTATTGAATCTATCATTGCTAGCAGATCAACTGATGTGATGGTGGGACCTCAATGAGGATCTTAGCCTTTTCGTAAAATTAATTGTTTTATATATAAACAAAGGTAGTTAATTTTAAAAGGATAATTATCAAAAATACTAAATTAAACTTTGTAATTTCTATTAATGAAATTTATGCAACACAAATCGTAAACAAAAGTTTGTTTCCTTTCCTTGTTAGAGGAAGACAAACTAAGTCTTTTTTCCTTGTAAGAAAAAGACTTATTCCTATCCTTTCTACTTGTATGAGAAAGCTATAATAGGAGCACTTGAA
>BQNB010105932.1:0-23497 GCA_026074375.1 Tanacetum coccineum | reverse complement strand
TCGATAACTGTCTGAATAACCTTGATAAAATGCTTCAACATTGCAAAGATGCAAATCTTGTCCTTAACTGGGAAAAATGTCACTTTATGGTCAAAGAAGGAATTGTGCTTGGACACAAAGTGTCCGGTGCAGGCCTTGAAGTTGACAAAGCAAAAATCAACGTAATCTCCAAACTTCCACCCCTATTAATGTCAAAGGCATTAGAAGTTTTCTAGGACATGTCGGTTTCTATCGACGTTTCATTAAAGACTTCTTAAAAATTACCCGTCCTCTAACTAAGTTACTTGAAAAAGATACTCCATTCGAATTCAATAACGAATGTCACAAAGCATTCAATTCATTAAAAGAAAAACTCAGATGTACTCCTATGATCGTGAGCCCAAATTGGAACCTGCCATTTGAGCTTATGTGTGATGCAAGTGATTTCGCAGTTGGAGCAGTCTTAAGTCAAAAAGATTGAAAACACTTTCACCCCATCTATTTTGCAAGCAAAACCCTTAATGCAGCTCAGCAAAAATATACGGTTACTGAAAAAGAACTGATGGATGTAGTCTTTGCATTCGACAAATTCTGACCCTATCTGATATTATCCAAAACAATTGTCTACACCGATCACTCAGCTTTAATACACCTATTCAAAAAGCAAGATGCTAAGCCACGTCTTATACGTTGGATCCTGCTATTGCAAGAATTTGATATTGAAATAAAAGACAAAAAAGGTATAGAGAATGTTGCCGCCGACCACTTATCTTGGATTGATAATGATGAGACAAGTGATGACAGTGATGTCGACTATAACTTTCCTAGAGAAACTCTTATGGAAATAACCACTAATGACACACCATGGTTCGTAGACTTTGCAAACTATTTGGTGGGTGATATTATACCTAAAGGGATGACGTACCAGCCAAATAACAAATTCTTCTCTGACCTCAAAAACTACTTTTAGGAAGACCCTTACCTTTTCAAATTATGTTCAGACGGTATGATTAAACGCTGTGTCTCAGGACCGGAAACTCGTACCATTCTTGATCAATGTCACCACGGATCTACCGGTGGACATTATGGACCAAACACCATAGCTAAAAAAGTCTTAGATTCAGGCTTATATTGGCCAACAATCATCAAAGAATCTCAATATAATAAAAAAAAAATAAAATACAAAAAAACTCTAGTTCGCTGTTGCAAGCATGTAAATAAAATCTAGAAATTATTATTCTAAACGTGATGAAATGCCTTTAAATAGCATTCAAATATGTGATGTTTTTGACATATGGGGTATTGACTTTATGGGACCATTCCCTAAATCTTATAAAATTCAAATACATCTTAGTCGATGTCAACTATGTGTCTAAATGGGCCGAAGCTCAAGCTCTTCCAATGAACGATGCCAGAATTGTTATTTCATTCTTGAAAAAAATGTTCTGCCATTCCAAAATGCCCAAAGCTCTCATAACTGATCGAGGAACCCATTTATTTAATAAAATTATGGAAAAATCATGAAATGATATGGTGTTAATCACCGTTTCTCAATAGCCTATCATCCTCAAACAAGCAGACAAGTGGAAAATACAAACAGAGCCCTTAAATGTATCCTTAAAAAGACAGTGAAAGACAACCTCGCTGTTTGGTCAAGAAAACTTGATGATGCTCTGTAGGCTTTCAGAACCGCTTATAAAACACCAACCGGAACCACACCTTATAAACTCCTATATGGTAAAAATTGCCACCTACCGTTTGAAATTAAACATCGTGCATATTGGGCACTGAAAAACTATAATCCCGATCTCATCGTGGCTGGTGAGAAAAGAATGTTTTAGTTATATGAATTAGACGAATTCCAACATTAAGCATATGAGAATTCTCGTCTATACAAAGCAAGAATAAAAGTCTGGCATGACAGAAAACCCAAAATGAGAAAAGAACTCAAAAACGGAAATAAAGTTCTGTTATTTCACTCTAAATATAAATTTAAACAGCCGAAACTCAAATCTCGATGGCATGGACCATATGTAGTGAAACATCAATATCCATCCGGATATGTTGAACTATATGGTAAAGATAGCAAGACGTTTATCTTAAACGGCCATCGTCTCAAACTATATTACGAAGAAGACGAATACAATGACCGAAGGGAAGAACTCACGCCCTTCTATTCCAAATACTGATCTACCAAAGTTCGAGTTTAGCTAACCACTCTCTTAAAAACTAAGCTCTTCTCGGGAGGCAACCCGTGCTTTATCTCTTTTCCACTCAAGTGTGGAGGGGACCCCTAAAAATATTTTTCTTTTTTTGTGTTTTGTTTGTTTATAATTGTTAGGTATTCAAGTCTAAAGAAAAACAAGGGAGGAAAATCGAAGAAAAACTTTCTCGCACTTACACTATATTATGTGTAAGTCCCAAACTGGACAGATCTTTGCAGCCTGCTAAGGGTGATAGCCAACTTGTATAAATATAGATTGACTATAGAGAAACACTAACTATGAATACTTATTGTATATGCGGAATTACACAATCGTATTAAGAAGAACAATGATTACTAAACTTTGATTTCTCATTAATCTGCTTTAAGGTTACAGTTACTAACTATGATAATAGTGTTGAGGCCGTGTGAATGATATTGGACCCCAGGGAAAGTGATATTTTCTCTAAACCCTACGGCCTCAATTTTATAGGTTAAGGAGTCCAAAGTAGGTTACCAAGACTATTATACTTTTCCTTTAATATTCTACATCAATACTATTAATGGTTTCCATAATCCTGTCAAACCATTCAATATATATTTATTTACTCATTAATGCATTTCCTATTAAACCATGTATCTAACTATTCGCATAATGTGTTCTCCTCTTGTGGTAAACTCTTCATCAGCAATTATAAACCTCAACATTAATGTGATCTTCATATTAATGGGGGGGGGGTTGGAATTTACTTGTAACTTGTTATAACCATATTAATTCATGAAAACTTTAATTCCCAACAATCCTCCCCTAAACTTGATGTTCACTTGTTTAACATCAAGTTTCTTCAGTATAAGCTTCTTGATCACTAGGAGGATGCTTCCAAACACTTCTTTGTTTATTAAGTTGTTTCTTTGTCATCACTTTTTGTCAGCATTATTTGAAATTTTGAAACATTCCTATTGTTTGGTTGCATCATTATGTTGAGGAGATCTTTATATCTACAAATCATGAACATGGTAATTATCGGGGATTACATAATTCCTAACAATCCCCCCTAAACTTGAACTTTACTTGTTAACTTCAAGTTTCTTCTGATTGGCTTTTGAGGATTGTATTCCAATCTCTTCTTGACTGCATTCTTTATCTTTATGATCATCTACTTTTGTGATTTTTTATTTAAGAGATTCATACTTTCGCTTTTAATCTTGAATTTGCATCTCATCTCTTCTGCATCATAACTATACAGCAACATCCATCTAGTTGATATGCAGTTTTGGCAACTACAGCCATCAATGTATTTAATGTTGTTATGTACTAGTTGTCGTTTGCAACTGGAATAGTCAATGCTGTATTGCAGTAAACAAGGTGCATTGATACCCTATAGTTTTGAGCAAACTATCAGCTATCAACGGATTTGATATCTCTTTACCAGTAGCCGTTTGCTCTGGAGTAGCCAACTCATTGTTTGTAAAAACATGGTGAGTTGATTACCATACAGTTTTTGGTAAACTGTCAACCATCAACGGAATTGATTTGTCTTTACCAAATACCTTTTGCTTTTAGACTAGCCAACTCTTAATCATGAAGCAAGGTGAGTTGAAAACCCTACAATTTTTGGTAAATTGTCAACCATAAACGGATTTTGTGGTATATATAAAGTCTTTACCCACAATGCCGTTTACTTATGGACTGCTAGTTCTTATGCCTAGTTAAGCTTGGTCAACTGAAATGATGACATGTGTTGTGTTGTGATGAAACCCTAACTACTTAACAAAACCTTCTATCTCCATTTAAACGTGCTGAATAATAAATTCAGTTAGAAACAACTGAAAGTAATTCAGTTTTGTCTAATCATAAGAACCAAAATCGAGTTATAATAAGTTCCGTTTGTTCGATATAGGGTAAGGTTAAATCTAGCAGCAACTTAATCTTTAAAGATTGCAGTAGTAACTGCTGATTGTTAGAGCACTAACTCTATACCAAACGAAGCAGCACTAATGACACCAACGAGCAGTACTAATATTTAACTTGAGCAGTATTAACCAACTGCTTTTTAATGCTAGCAGTATTAAGTACACAAATAGTACTTAATCTTGCACCCAATCACGAACCAACAACATTAATTTCCTTGAGACTTCATTCAACGTTAGCAATCCTATCTCAATCTTCATCCCTAAAAACTAGGGATTTCATAATAGATTCATTTAAGACTTTTCTTTACCTCCAAAAAGTTAGTTCAACAGACAAAGAAAATAGAATCCATAACATTTTGTGCAATAATCACAATAGTAGTTATACTAAGCAGTTCTTGTGTATACTAATTAGTATTAACTTATATACTAATCAGTGCTATATAAAACTGTAGTACTAACATTTGTGATGGCAGCACTAATAGATATAACTAATAGTATTAGTTTATCTTGGGGACCCAAGCCATTGCTGACCGTGAGTGCTTCTGGATCTCAAAAGAATATTACATTTGTCCTTGTCACTTGATCCACTGTTCGTTTTAGAGTCTCTATTCCAATACTGTCTTTTGGTTCTCCAAATTACAACCTGCTGAGGACTTAAGAACAGTTTCCCTATTTTGCCCAATAACACTAACTGAATTAACCCCAACAATATTAACTTTTTGCTTTGTAAAAGTGGTTTTAAGTGCTGTTGTGTTATTAAACGGCCTTCTAAATGGTGAATGAGTTTTATGAAAAACAGTTTTTGGTCTAACTTTATTCACAAAAGGTTTAACAGTACTAATTTTCATAGCAGCATTAGTTAGTACTGCCTGACTGTTAAAAACTTGTATGTTTTCAGTACTACATTGTTATACGCTAGCTCTATAGCAGTATTAAGGAATTTTCCAGTTCTAGTAGTACTGCTTTTGGACAATTTGGTTTTTTGATGAATTCATTCTTTGCACTTTGTTCCTATACTCGGAGCCTAAATCTCCCCTTTGATGACCCGTACTCATCCTATTGTTTAAATATCTGCTGTTTAGCCATCCTTTTCTCATGAATATCACTATCTCTAATAAGATGGCTAAAAACTTCCACTATACAAAAATGCCTCTTTTTGGTATACCACTAATTCCCAACCCTGTTTTTCTGACATTAACCACTACAATCTTTTTGTCGGTTTAGGACTCTGACTACATGTGTTTTGTTCTATAACAGTTTTCCTAGGAGATTTTACATGCTTATCAGTATTAATAAAAGCAAAACTAGGTATTTCTTGTTCTTTTGTGGGTAGAGACACATGTTCATATTCACTATCTGATTCATACTCCTCAATGATAGGAGCATCAGACCAAACTTTAGGTTCATTTACTACTTTGGGTTTATTGACAACTGGTTCAGGCATAGATTCATGTGTTTCTTCACTACAATTGGATTTACAAGAATTAAAGTCACTGCTTCTAGTATCAGATTTACTAGGTTTAGATTGCTTTAGACCATATGTAAATTGTGAGTCATCTATTTCTTTATCATGTCCAGAAGGGATGTAGATCCCTGTCATTGGAGGAGGAACTGCATTCATCCCCTCCGCATATCTATCATTCACAAGACTATTTTCTGTTTTACTTGTTCTACTAACAAACACACTTTGGAAAACTTCATTTTCATAACTTAAAACACCTTTATTCAATTGATGACCATACCCAAGCTAGCCTGTCTATATCCTAGCACTATCTGGACTATTTAGCAAATTATTAAGATTTTTAGAAGAGTTGTGCCATTTTTCTACTTTAGCTTTTAAATCTTCTTTTTCTTTTTCAGCTTCTGCCAATAGTTTCTTATGGTATGTTAGGACATTAGTTTTATCATCTAAGTTAATTTTCATAAACTTTATCTTTTCCTTATACCAAAGTTGACTTTGTTGATGAGCAACTAATTGAGCTTCAACTTTCTTTAAAGCTTGAGTATATGCCTGTATTTCTATACTGGCATCTCCAAGTTGTTCCCTCTGTTCATTATACAATTGTTTAAGCTTATTATATGATGCAACACATTCATCAGAACAAGATTGTACCTCATTACTGGAACTGTTTGAGTTGAATGCCATCAAAGCATGATCTTCTTCTTCTTCCTCAGCTTGTCCACTCTAGTCAATTACACCAGCATCAATAGTTAACAATGCTTTGGGCTATTCTTGCTTTCCTGTTCTTTGATCTCTTCCTTTGTACCCTGTATTCTTAGCATTTGGTTTTAATGGCATCCCACATTTCTTTAGCATCAGATATATTGTGAAATCTTGCTAAATGATCTTCTGGAAGAGCCATAAGCAAGGTGGTCCTTGCTTTTCTTTCTTTTTCTCTTGCCAAAATTTCTTCAGCAGATTTAGGAGGCGGAATCTTGATTTGACCTTGTGTATATGTGGAGATTGATACAGGACCATTTCCATTTTGTATGACCTCACATACAGGATAGTCAGTATGAGCCAAGTAATGTTCCATTTTCATGGCCTATATATCATATTCACCTTTCTTCAGAATGGGGAGTTTTATGGTTAAAACAGTGTGAGGGGCTTGTTGTGTTGGTGGTGGTGGATTTGGTGGTTGGTTGTTAATGTTTTGATCATCTTCTCCTGCCATGGATGTGATTGTTTAAGGTAAAGGTTTATAAAAGCTTTGTTTTGGTTTTGGTTCTTCTTACTCAGAGTTTCTCACAGGCTCTGATACCACTTGTGAGTCCCAAACTGAACAGATCTTTGCAGCCTGCTAAGGGTGATAGCCAACTTGTATAAATACAGATTGGAATATAGGTAACACTGCTATGAATATTATTGTATATGTGGGTATCTACACAATAGTTTAAGAAGAACAATGTATACTACAACTTTGATTTCTATTAATCTGTTTTAAGGGTTACAGATTACTAACTAGATTAAACTAATGTTGAGGTGTGTAGATATTGGATTTAAGGATAATTTTCTCTAAACCCTACGGCCTCCTTTTATAGGTTAAGGAGTCCAAGTAGGTTACAAAGACTATTAATACTTTCTATATTATTCTACATCAATACTGTTAATGGTTTCCATAATTCCTAGTCAAACCATTCAATATATTTAATACACATTAATGCATTTCCTAATAAACCATGTAACTAACTATTAGCTTAATGTGTTTCTTCCATTTGTTGTAACTCTTCTCAACTTAATAAACTCAATCATTAATGTTGTATCTTCATTTAATGTATGATTTCTTGCAACTTGTTTAAACCCTGTGTATTAATTCATGAAAATTTTAATTCCCAACATTATGCCCGGGAAGTACCGTTTTCCTTTAATTTTTCCTATTTTTATATTTATCAGTTTTCGCATTAAGGGCAATGTTAAACTTAAGTGTGGAGGAGAGTTAAAAAATAAAAATTAAATATATCATGTCCCTCCATGTTTGCCCTATAATCGAGCCACGATTTTCAACTGATATTTAACAAAAATTAACGTATAGCTTTTCTTCCAAAATTAAAAAAAATACAGTTAGTAAGGAAAATCCTACTAGGATTGAAATCATAACTAGACTGATCTATCATATCTTTTAGAACCAAACTATCAAAAGCATTAGGAACCGATTTAGAAATTCATCTAGATCAAACTCTACACGTTTTAAGTAAATTTTAGGTTTTTTGGTTTCGAGTGTCTGTTCATTACGGGACTTCTAACGACTACCATTATGATCGTGATCCTTTTTCGATCAACGTGGTATATTCACCTGCTACCGACGATTACCGTATGAGATCGTAAGACATTATTCACAATCGGAAATTCTATATTGAAACGAAGATGAAACAGAATTAAATAACTTGTATGCATGCTTTGATTTTTTTAATATTGTTTAAAATCTTAAAATTTCATTTTTTACCCTTATCTTTCAAAGAGTTTAACATATAACCCCTAGTTTAATAAATATTAATACTATTAGACCTTAGGTTTTTAAAACAATTTTAATTTTAACCTTTCACTTTCAATTAATTCACCACTAGTGTTTAAATTTTCTTTTGCTTTCAATATTACCCTTTTTTCACACATTTTCATTTTTAGTTTTTATTTTTTCAAAAGTGTTTTAGTTAACCATTACTTTAATAGTGTTTGTGCATCGTTCGTCGTTTTAAGCTCATCAATCGTTAACAAAAGCTTAAATTATTCTACAACAACAACGATTTCAACAACAATTAATCATTGTTTCACGGTTTCTTCTTGATTTTGTAAAATCCCGTAAAAGATTTCATTTCTTTTCTTGGTTTAAATCATAGATTTGTAAAATCCCGTGAACGTTAATTGATTTCAATCCACAACAACAATCACTTTACCTACTTAAGATCCTACAAATCATTTTCACTTCACATCACGGAAAAAATGGAACCAAAAGATACTTTATCTTCGTGTTCATATTCAGATGAACAAGACATGCAACAAATGCTAAAACGAGCAAAGATCTTGAAAGGTAGTTGCCTAAACGGTCTTAGTGCACTTAAATCAAATTTCACACGGAAACTTGAACAAGGCATCACTAAAAGTGAATTTGAACGTGCATTTAGTCATATTTTTGGTGAAGATGTTGACACATTCACAAGAACGTTCTCTCAGAACATGGATACACTGGAACAACAACTTACTAAAGAAACTATTCTTGAGTCCAACTGCCAGAATGCCTTTAGAGTGCTCAAGACACAATTTGAGAAAATTTTCACCTCCGTGCTAATAAAGCCTTCAAGTTTAGATGGTACGTATGCAAGAAAGGACTTTCACGCATATACTGGCATGGAACCTCAACTCTTCAAAGAAACAATACTCAAAAACTTTGATTTCATTGAGAATTATATGCTCAAAACAATCATTCATGCACAAACGATTCAGAAAAGGTTGGATGACAAAAAGTTGCAGATTCAAGAGTGCACAGTTCAAGAAGTTAAAGCATCGGATGCTATTTCAGAAGACAAAGCACAAGAACGTTGCATGGTATCTTTTCGACTACTTCATTCACACCTCAAGCTTCTTTCAAACAACGACTTAAAAGGAACTCGCACCGAGTATGGATTCAAACGCGCATTTGCGACACTCTTTGGTCAAGATCTAGAGACTTTCACAGGCACAATGTTCCTAAACATGGATCAACTAGAAAAGCAACTTGACAAAGAAGAATTTCAAGAGATTGGATCCATAGCTGCTTTTAAAGTACTCGAGACACAGTTTCAGATGTTCATCAAGTCACGGATTTATTTGGATGATGAATATGTTGTAATGACACGCAACTACTTTCTACAATACACTCAACTCGAGATTCCAGAATTCCGTGATACACTGATCCAACACATGGAATCTGTTAAGAAGTCGATTGATGAAAGAGCACTGCATAAAAGAGAGTATGACACCAGGGTGAATGAAAGACAGATGCAGACAACAGAGGAAAAGGTTGATACGAGTAAAGCATTGGATGCTAGTTTGGTTGACACAGAAAGCAGTGGGACAGAATCAAAAGAGCAGGATACAAGCAGCAGATCAGGGAATGATGCACATGCTGATGATGCAGATATCAGACCCATATATGATGAAGAGCCAATGGCTGAGGTACAAACGACTGCTGAAATCAATGTCTTTGCTACAGGACAACAGCATACTGAGCAACCTGAATTCAATAATGAAGGAGAGGTTGACCAGAATGCTGAACAATGTCATGACACATGTCCTTTGCCTGCTAAATTAACTGATAACCAGACAACTGAACTCTCAAATCAATCTCTTGAATCTGAAAATATTTGTCTCAAAAAGACCGTTGCCCAATTTCAAAAAGATTTTTTAAGAATGGAAGCACATTGTGTTAATCTTGAACTTAAATATCAAAATCAAGCTTTAAAAGAAGGGCAACATGGTCAATTTTTGAAAGGTAAAAAGTAAGAATCATAAGGTTTAAACATGAAATACATGTAATTGAAAAAATAAACATCGAATTGGAACATAAAATGGTTAAATTACTTAAGGAAAATGAGACTTTGAAAAGGCATTACAAAGAACTATCTGATTCTATCAAGAAAACGAGAGCTAAGACTATAGAACACACAACTTCTTTGATTACTCAAAATGCTGAGTTCAAAGCTCCAACTTCAAGAAAAATGATATTGCAATTGCAACATAACAATGAGTTAAGACAATTAACAGGAAAAGTGTGAATCCAATGTTTGCACAATTCATCATCTTAGGGAATCAATTATTTAACAACCACAAAGAGACCAATCAGTTGTTAGACAACCAAATACGTTTAAGTCTGAGCGACCTAGAATTTCAAAACCACGGTTTGCCTCCCAAGTTGATGTGAACAACGATTTGCCAAAACCAGTCACTACACATTATTTGCATAGGGAAAGAGAATCTGCCTTTGCAAAACTTCATCACATGATTGCACCTAGCTCATCTAGGTATAGATCAAATGATATGGTTCATAATCACTACCTAGCGGAAGCTAAGAAAAAGACACAAGAAAGAGGTAGGAACATCAAGACCACAGTGTGGATGCCTTCTGCTAGAGTCACAAAGACACAGCAAATGGTAGGCAACCAAAAACCTAGATCAATAACCCCAAAAGTCTAAGAATTGCCTGCATCAAAGAGAGTGCAGCACAGACAAAGAATGTGCCCATAGCAGAATACTCTAGGAATTCTAGAATTTTTCGGACTCCAAACATTTTGTTTGCTCGACATGTTAGAAATGTGTCTTTAATGCAAATCATGATCATTGTGTAACAAAATTCCTGAATGAGGTCAACTCGCGTGCTAAGGTTCCATCTAATAAGACAACAAACAGAAACAAACCCGTAGAGCAAACAAATTTTGCAAAGAAACCAGAAAGACAAATCCCAAAAGGACATAGGTTTTTAATCAAAAAGACTTCCGTTGTGCATGAGAAAACAATGACTCATAGATCTTGTCTTAGGTGGAAACCGATGGGTAAAATTTTCAAGGCAATTGGTCCTTAGGGTTCCAACAGGAAAGATATTCACATCAAGCACAACCAAAGTTGACAGTGAACTCACAAATGGTTCAAATGAAGATAACACTGAACCAATATGAATTGAACAAACTCTTAGATGTCAGTGCAAGAACTCTTAACACTAAGTGCTAAGGTACATCTTTCAATCCCAAAAAGGAAGGACTCATAGTTTGGTTGCTGAAAAGACTGATATCTCAAAAACCAAGGCTTCCAAGGAATTTTGATATGATGAACAAGTAATGATTCTGATCATAACAGTTCAGAACTCGGTACTCATGACCACATCAATGAACCGCTAGTCAATGTGCTGGTTCCTAAAGTTGTTTCCTCGTAGCAGACGAAGACTCTCTACATTCACAACAAGCGAGAGTTGTGCGCAGACGCGAGCGTATCTCGTCCTATGTATGAAGAACCGCGATACCGCATGCAGAAATCCAATGTGTCAAAGTCTTTCGCACCCTCTGATAATCTTCAACAACATGACACACAACCTACAGCGAATATTCACCCTACATCAGATCCGATTAATCCACCAACATCTGTCAATGCTGAGGAAAACATGTAAATATTTTTGAGAAAACCCAAATAAAAAAATATAAAATTTCAAAAAGCAAATACAAAATCAAAAAATCAAAAAATTTCTAAAAATAATCTTCTCGACATGTCTCTTGGAATCGATAACATTTACGTACCTAAAAATGTTGATTAACATTATAACAACCCATAATTTTCATCGCAATATAAGTTACCATCTATAAAATTTAATAGAACATTCACGAGAAATATTTTTTGTTTTATACCATCCAAATTTAACGTAACTTACATTACAAAAGTAAACGTGGCTCACAAATAACAACCTACTAATACCATTTCCATCAACCGGTTTTTTTATATCAAATAAACGTTATAATATGTCAAGCAATATGTTTTAAACTCCATTTTTACCATACATTATCAATTTAACGTACCATTCATAACGTTATTATAAAACGGATTTTATACGTTAACGTTTATATCAAAACCCAAATTACATGTAATGTTTCCATTCAAAACAAATGTACAAACAATACAGGCAATGTACAAAGTTTACCAACGCAATAACATATTTCTGAATTATTCCCTACGTCCTAAACCCTAGTTCAACTCTTTTTAATCCTAAAAGTACAACCCGTAAAGCACAACATTGAATTCATAATTTTTCCCCCAATTTCTATAGAGATTATCATACAACATAAATCTAGCACAGGTTTACAAAGAAACTCATCTACATAACATTTTAAACATTGATTCCCTCCAATTTCACCCCATAGCTCGTCCTAAACCCTAACCCTAACCCAAAACCCTAATGAACCCGACAAAACTAGTTCTAAACCAAGTCTTAACCAAGCTAGCCCTCACCACACCTTGTCACCACCTTACTAACACCCTTGAGCACCAAGCAAAAGCACCTAGTCACCTCCTTGTACCCCAAGCCGACACCACACCACCTCCTTGACCTACTCGTCACCTACTTGGTTAACATCTTGCTAAGTAATGTCCCTAGCTTCCCTTAGTCACCCTTGATAGAACTTGGCCACTATTCCACACAAACTTGGCCTCCACTCCTATGTTCGTGCGCCTATAATACACTACCTCGATAAAACATGCACACTTTCTAAACTCACCACCATACTTAAACAATGTATTCTATATTAGAAACCATAGATCTCTAGCTCAAAATCAAAGTACCAAGGCCCTAAAGAGAAAATTAAAGATTAAGCGATCTTCCATATCGCAGTACCCACAGCCGTTACTAAGACAGCGCCGAAAAGAAGTATATTCTGATTATTACTCTAAAACCATTTCGACCATTCTTCAATCATTTTCATTCAGAATCCCATTCGGAGCTCTACTGTAAGCACAACTCTGTATAACGTATTTCGTAATCAGCTCTTACATATTTTAGATCATGTATTTCACAGCCTTGTTCTAGCCATTGATCAAAGGCTAAACTCTTTTGTAAAACTCTAAACCTATAATCGAACACCTAAATGACCTAGTTCTTGGAAACCTTCAAAACCCCATTCAAAACCCTAGATAAGCTAGTATAAGCTTATTCTAATATCAATAAGATACCTATTCTACTTTTTAAGATCTCCAGGAACAAAACCTAAAACCTAAAGCTACATGTTTGGATTTTCCCTAAATCAAACGCACCCTTTAAAACCCTCAAAAATCATTTTTGAAACCCTAAAAAGCATAAGCGGACTTTATAAGCTGTTCTAAGAATTCCTTACAACTTGTCATTTTAGAAGCTTTACGAAACCAACACTAAACTCTTTAAGTCTTCGGGAGAGCGTAGTTCTTAAAACCAAAACATACCCATTTTGAATCGATCAAGCTTATAAGCTCATGATCATAAGCTTTAAGCTTCCAAACCAACTATTAATTTAGCTTATTGTACATAAGCTAATGCTACAAAACTGAATTGGATTCAGAAAATGGATTCTTACAAATTATATGATTTTGGACTAAAAACGCAAATCCGTTCTTAATGCATAAGAGCTGCGTATATATTTGCGTAACCTTTTGAACTTATTAAACTGTTCGGGCCAAAAATGTAAATATTTCTAAAGTTGAACTACTAGGGCCTGTTTAATACCAACATTTCACTAAAATAACGTGTTAAAATCTATTTACATAAAAATATATATAAAGGTTTAAAATTGTCTACAAATACTAAACATACCAGAGACATAACTAACTCTATTGACTCTTTCCTATCGCTCTAGTGCGGAGGGACAAAATGAATATATTGGGACACACACTTGAGAGCGACGTGCTCTCTCTCGAGTTTAATTGATCCAGCCCAGTACACTCGAAGTTTCTTATTAAAAACAATCCGACACATTTCTTCTTTCTATTCAAGCCTCGATTCCGTGCGTAACCTCTTGCGCCGACGAGTAACAGAGATAATCTAATTAATTTATAAATTTAACATAATATTCAATCGAGCTACCAGCTTTTAAAAAACTTAAAAAAGAAAAAATCCCTTACTACAATAATTTAAACTATAAACGTATCATGAGACTAGAGGCGAGTTTTTCTTCTGTGGAGTCAAAATGGTAAGAATTTTATTTGGTAGAACGTTTCACTGACGAGTTGCTTGGAGATTACGATTTAAAAGTTCCTAGCTCCTCACAACGTTTACTACATGACCTCTGCGGACAATTATGATAAGCCCGAACAAGCGATAATACGTAATAGTTTTTCACGAAACTAATAAACCAAAAATCCTATCCTTACGTAAACTGTATTAGAAATAAAGTTTTCAAATTATCAACACATTCTAATACAAATACTTGACATATTACCCCAGGTTAGCAGTTACGAAGCTGTCTTCACTTCCACTAGATATTAGCTAATTCACGAAAAAGCTATCAGATCAAACTAGACCTTAACAAAAAGGTGATTTCATAGTCCCACCTTATGTTTTCTAAACCTTGAAAACCCCAGTGGAGAGATACATGCTATAAAATGAATACAAGTGTTTTCCAACTGTATGCTAATCATCTAGATATACAGGCCAAATGTTTATTAGCATAAGTAACATTTACTCCGCCACATTATCATTCTTACCTCATGAAACATTAATCACTTTGAGTAGATGAACGCGGAATATTGTGAGATAGATCTATCAATTGACTAATCCCGTTTGAGTGTTACATCTTGAACTGACTAAAATGGTAACTTGGCAAGTTACCTTGTCAATTAAGAACATTATGTCCTAATAATGTACATTCTATGCGGATAATTGACGTCTCCATGTAACCCGTGTTGGATCACAAGAGCATTAGTGCAATAATATTTTTATCCCAATGATAAACGTATTTCGTGCATATATACCATTTGAGTGATACACCTTACTATTCAACATTATCTCTCTATAAACACACATGATATATACCTATCAACTCCAACCTTGTGTTGATCCTTTAAGCATGTTTATCTCAGGTAACTAAGCAAACTATGGCATGGAGTGGCATGGACTTGAAGGCGTCCAAACTTGTTATCATTCAACCGTTATGTTTTAAATGTATTTTGGAACCTCCTTTTGTAAAACTCTGATATGTTATTAAATGATAACTAAATTTTCCAAAACGTCTCTTTTGAGTCATTTTTATGATTATGGCTGTCATTCATGATGTAATAACCCCCAATTTATGCTTTCGTTTCTATGTGAAATATCAGGGTGTTACAGATTGGTATCAAGAGCCACATTATAGAAAACAAGGTTAAAACCTAAACTATAACTATTTTCCATCCAAGAAAGTCCTCCGTGCCACTACATATCTGAATAGTAGTAAAAGAGAATTGTTTAAAAATATACATAACTATTAATTAAAATATAATTAACTTATATATTTTTGTAACTGTGGTGGGTATACAATGGGGGGGAGGGGGGGGGGGGGGGGGGGAGTTTTCTACAGGCAGGACGCCAGCGGCTATTATTATCCTATCTGATTCCAATGTTGAGGATGCTTTTCCTCTACATACACTCTCTGATTAACCACCGTCTTATCTGGACTATTCCCCAGCCTGACCAGGAAACACCTCTTCTGACCCTTTAGAGGATTCATCTAAGGTTCGTTCAGCCTCACTAACCATCTCACCTTTCCATGACGATCCGTATATAAAGGTTATGAAAGCATATAATGCTACTAGTAATGAATCACCTATTCCACTACTACGAGCTCCTATTGCTCCACCAACTATTGTTTCTCCATCTCTAGTGTTACCCTCATCGCCTCTATATTTGTCCCCAGATTTCTTTCTTCCTGAGGAGATTTTCCACCTCAAAAACGAGCCCGTTTCCTATCATCCTCCTCTACTGATTTTTCTGCCCCACCTCAGGTATCCGAGACTGGAGAGAGTTCTCATGTAACGCGTCTGGAGCGCCACGAGGAATAGATCGAGACTATTTTAAATCACTTAGATGAGCTCCCTCTTGAGTGCATTCAACATATGGAAGATAAGATAGAAGGTCTTGGTAATGGTCGAGTAATCATATAGCGAGATTTTGACCAACTAGAAACCGAACTTCAAGAAGCCCGTACCCCAGATTACTGGATTTTAGAGAAAGCAAATGGGGCAGACTACGCGTCACACACAGCTCGCGTCAGGAATTTCTACTCGGAAATGCATCATCGAGGATATCTAGGTGTGGCCACCATATCAGATATGAAGAGTCTTCTGGACATGATCCATGAGCTCAAGAACCATAAGGGAGGACCACCAGACTACTAGACTAGATCCTTGTCATTTATAGCTTTTGTTTAGAATCCAACCACGGGATGTGTGGCATAAATATCAACACTTGTCAAATTTTGGTTATGTAAAATATGTAGACAAGTTATTTATGACATAATGCAGTTGTGATTCCATTATACCTTGCTGTTTCATGATATAGATTTATATATGTCATGGTTGTCTATCCTCTGTCATGTATTACGATTACTCATATCTTTATGTATCCGGGATTACTATGGTTCTCTTACAATCAGGGTTTCTCGAACCTTTATACCCAGGTATCATGGATATGATTAATAATCAATACATTGAGCATATGACCCCACCTATACCACCTAGAGATACTGAGCCTCCTGTTGGATCACCCATTCCATTATCTCCGTCTTCATCAGTAGGATCTTCATCACCGGTTAGGTCAACTACACCACCGCCAGACTATCCCTTTGATGAGTCTATCTTTGCAGAATTAGATAACTCGTTATGGATCATACCGCGACCACTGGAAAGTGAACCAGTCCCTGAGGAACCTAATGAGTCAGATGCTTATTAGAGTACCCATCTCCGGAAGTCTTAGATTCCAAAATTTTCCGTTATATCCTGCAAAGTAATATCAAAGGATGTGTATTTCTTTGTTAGAACTTGTATCAAATAAGTATCTATGTCAAATGATTTCAATATCACTATGTATGAAAATTTTGACAATGACTTGTGATATGACACACACACACACATTGTTATGATTCTTATCTTTGTGTTGTTCATATAATGTTGATAGAAAGGCTTTTTTCCCCAAAGAGGCACATCAACGACTGCAGCACTAGCCATGACTTAGCCGCCATCAAAAAATTAAGTTGCTGATAGTGTGAGAGGTCCTAGCAGCTCTGGAAGCACAAGCTGCTACCATGGTAAATACTGATAATACCAATAGGAACACCCGACAAAGAGAAACTCATGTAGCAAGAAAATGTAGCTACAAAGAGTTTATGAACTGCCAACCTTTCAATTTCAAAGGTACGGAAGGGGTTGTTGGTCTCATTCGCTGGTTTGAACAAACTGAATCGTACTTGCTCCCGTAGTATGCGTACCGAGGACTATAAAGTGCTGAATTAGCAGCACCTGTACTTCTACCGATGAAGCTTAATCCTGGTGGAATTCATTTCGACCCAGCCTATTGGAATAGAGAAAGCCTACAAAATTCCCTGGTCCGAATTTAAAAAGCTATTAATAAAGAAATATTGTCCCCGAACTATGGTCAAGAAAAAGGAAGATGAATTTCACAATCTGACTGTAAAAGGGAATGACCTCAAGACTTACATTAGAAGATTCTAGGAATTGGCAGTTTTATGCCTAACTATGGTGCCAAATTCCAAAAACTCATGGAAGTCTTCATCGGGGGATTACCTAGGAGTATTGAAGGAAATGTTACCCAAGCTTCAAAAAGCCTTAAACTTAGAGGAAGCCATTACCATAACCCAGAGTTAATAGATCTGGTAACAAAGCTAATTCTGTGCAAGAACCATTGAATCAAAATCGAAAGTTTGATGATAGACAGAACCTTCACCAACAACCACTACCAAAACACGTAACAAAACATTAAACAACCGCAACCAAAGATCACCTACCAACAACAGCAAAGAAAAGACAAGAAACTGTCAGGCTTATGCTGCCACCACCAACTGAAAACAAATGGGTATGTCCTAGAGAACTTCCTTTGTGTAAAAATGCAACTACAATACATGACCTTGCACTGTCAAGTGTCAGACTTGCAACAAGGTAGGTCACCAGACCAGGAACTACAAGAAGAAGGGGCCAGCTACTAGAAGCAACCAACAACTAGTATCAGTAACTTGTCATGCTTGTGTGGAGAAAGGACATTATAAAAATCAGTGCCTAAAAGCAAACAACAGTGCCCATAGGAGAGCACACATGATGAGGGATAAGAATGTTCACCAAGATCCGAATGTAGTCACGGGTACGTTCCTTCTAAACCAACATTTAGCTAGAGTATTATTTAATTCAGGAGCCAATAAAAGTTTCGTATCCATATCTCTTGCTTCTATGCTTAATATCCCATCAATTACACTAGATACCACTTACGACATTGAAATGGCTGATGGAAACCTAGTAGGCACAAATATCGTGAGCTGGTTCAGCACGGTCAAATTTTGTTAAACAACCCTTCGAAATGATCTCATCCGATTAAAACTCGGTAAGTTTCGACGTCGTCATTGGTATGGATTGTTTAGGTCCAATGTATCATGCAGAATTATCTGTGGACGAAAAGTCGTTCACATCCCCTATCGGACTTGATACTGTATAGGCGAGGTGTATCAATAGTTTAACGAAGTTTACTCATCTCTCATTAAGTAAAAACGTAAAGATATATATCCAGATGTCAAATTTTTTATAGCCCTAAATAATGGAGAAGAAGTCAACGAAACATTTGGAAGATATACCAGTAGTTAGAGAATTTCCGGAAGTTTTTCCTAAAGACCACCCGGCCTTCCTCCAGTTCGCCAAGTAGAATTTCAAATTGATTTAATGCCAGGAGCGGCCCGAGCACCTTACAGATTAGCTCCTTCAGAAATGCAGGAACTATCTAACCAACTACAAGAGTTAGCAAACCGAGGTTTTATCCGACCAAGTAATCTCGCCTTAGGGAGTTATTGTTGTTACTACATTGGGGGGGTACTCCCTGTCTTATTTGTTAAAAGGAAATACGGATCTTTCAGAATGTGTATCGATTATTGGGTGCTGAATAAACTCACCGTAAAGAATCATTACCCATTACCCAGGATCGATGACTTATTCGACCAACTTCAAGGTTCGAGTGTTTACTCGAAAATTGACTTAAGATCAGGCTATCACCAACTGAGAGTCAGGGATGAAGATATTCCCAAGACTGCTTTCAGAACACGGTACGGACACTACGAATTCCAAGTGATGCCATTTGGTTTAACTAACGCACCTGCTGTATTCATGGATCTCATGAATCGTGTGTGTAAACCATACTTGGATAAATTTGTGATAGTGTTCATCGATGATATTCTCATCTACTCTCGTAACAAAGAAGAACATGCAAATTACCTGAGGATAATCTTGGAATTACTCAAAAAAGAGAAATTATATGCCAAGTTCTCCAAATGTGATTTCTGGATCAGTATCGTGCAGTTTCTTGGGCACGTAATTGATAGTCAAGGAATTCACGTTGACCCCGCCAAGATTGAAGCAGTTAAGAATTGGGCATCTCCTACCACACCCACATAAATACGCCAATTCTTAGGACTCACCGGCTACTATCGGAGATTTATCAAAGATTTTTTGAAGATTGCAAAGTCTTTGACTGAATTAACCCAGAAAAACAAGTATATCTGGGGAGAAAACCAAGAGTCAGCTTTTCAGCTGTTATAGCAAAAATTATGTAAAGCTCCAATCTTAGCATTACCAGAAGGAGATGATGACTTTGTCATTTACTGTGATGCATCACATCAAGGTCTGGGAGCGGTGTTAATGCAAAGAGAAAAAGTTATTGCATATGCATCCCGACAACTCAAGCCTCATGAAGAGAACTATACCACATACGACCTCGAATTAGGAGCAGTTGTGTTTGCTCTTAAAATTTGGAGACACTATCTGTATGGCACAAAGTGTACTGTGTTCACTGATCATAAAAGTCTTCAGCATATCCTTGATAAAAAAGAGTTGAACATGAGACAACGCCGTTGGTTAAAATTGCTTGCAGATTACGATTATGAGATTCATTACCATCCTGGAAAGGCAAATGTCATAGCCGATGCCTTAATCCGAAAGGAACAAATTAAACCACTCCGAGTTAGAGTGTTAGTCATGACCCTTCACCCAAAATTACCATCACAAATCCTCGAAGCCCAAACTGAGGCGATCAAAGAAGAGAACATCAAAGCTGACAACCTACGAGGAATGGACAAAGCATTTAAAGTACGTCCTGATAGAACGAACTTGTTGTATAAAGAACCAAAGCTGGTTACGACACTTTGGTAATTTGAGGGACTTGATCATGCATGAATCCCATAAATCAAAGTATTCCATCCACCTAGGTTCTGACAAGATGTATCAGGATCTAAAGAAACTCTATTGGTGGCCTAACATGAAGGTAATTATTGCTGAATATGTTAGCAAGTGTTTAACATGCTCTAGAGTTAAAGCTGAATGTCAGAAGAGATGGCTTACTGATACAACCAAAGATTCCTACATGGAAATAGGAAAGAATAACAATGGACTTCATTACAAAACTACCCAAAACATCAAGCGGACATGACACAATTTGGGTCATTGTAGACCGCCTTACCAAATCAGCACATTTCATCCCTACCAGAGAGACATATAGTATAGAAACCCTTACAAGGTTGTATATAAAGGAGATAGTCTTACGGCATGAAGTGTCGATATCCATCATCTCAGATCGTGACAGTCATTTTACATCCAGTTCTGGAAATCAATGCAAGATGCTTTGGGTACTCAATTAGACATGAGAACGGCATATCATCCTGAAACTGATGGACAAAGTGAAAGAACCACCCAAACACTCAAAGATATGCTTCGAGCCTGTGTTATAGATTTTGGAAAAGGTTGGGAGAAACACTTACTACTGGTAGAATTTTCTTACAATAACAGTTACCATGCCAGTATTAAGGCAGCACCATTCGAGGCACTTTATGGTCGAAAGTGTAGATCACCTGTCTGCTGGGCCAAAGTTAGATATGTTCAACTCACAGGACCAGAAATAATCAATGAAATGACCGAAAAGATAGTATAAATCCGACAACGCTTGCAAGCTGCAAGAGATTGGCAAAGGAGTTATGCCAATATAAGGCGAAAGCCTTTTGGAATTCCAAGTTGGAGATCGCGTTATGTTAAAAGTGTTACCTCAAAAAGGTGTCATTCGATTCGAAAAACGAGGAAAGCCTAAT
The DNA here is from genome assembly GCA_026074375.1 of Tanacetum coccineum. Classification (NCBI taxonomy): domain Eukaryota; kingdom Viridiplantae; phylum Streptophyta; class Magnoliopsida; order Asterales; family Asteraceae; genus Tanacetum; species Tanacetum coccineum. Next base: position 2,097 of record BQNB010105932.1, on the reverse strand, counting down.
CCCAAGTACATTTGACCATTTAAGATCCTTAAAAGGGTCGGCCCAGTGGCATATACACTTGAGCTTCATGAAGAACTCAGTAATGTCCACAATACTTTCCACGTTTCTAATTTAAAGAAATGCATATCTGACGAATCTCTTGTCATTCCAATGAAAGAGCTTCGGCTCGATGACAAACTCAACTTTGTGGAAGAACCAATAGAAATTATGGATCAAAAAGTCAAGCGACTGAGACAAAGTCGTATTCCTATAATCATAGTAAGATGGAACTCTAAAAGAGGACCAGAATTTGCATGGGAACGCGAAGATCAAATCAAATTCGTGCCAAGTATCCACATCTATCAGAATACTTCACACAAACCATACTAAGTAAAGTAGTATAAACTAATTCCCCCTGGAAGTTAACCTAATTACATCAAAGTACACGTTTTTCCCCGTGATGTTTTCTATAACAACCCACAATTTTCATCAGTGTAAGTATCCATCTATTAAATTAGATGCAATTTTCCTCTATGTAATTATCCATCTATTAAATTAGATGCAATTTTCCTCAGTAAAAATTCCATCTATTAAATTAGATGCAACCATTTTTATGGAAAGATTTTTTGCTTTATTCCATCCATAATGTAACGTAACTTACATTATCATAGTAAACGAGCTCACGCAACCTACCAATGCCAATTTCATCAACGTTTATGTCAAGTAAACGTTATAATATGTCAAGCAATATGTTTTAATCACCATTTTACCATACGCTATCTATTTAACGTATTTTCCATAACGTGATATCAAAACGGATTTTAAACGTTAACGTTTATATCAAAACCCTAACTATATGTAATGTTTACATACAATACGAATGTACAAGCTTATAAGACAAGTGTACAAGTTATCTATGTATAATATTTGAATATAATTCCCTCCTAAACCAATGTACAACCCCTTGCAGCACAACGTACAATCCGACAATGCATAAAATTCAAAATATACATTTTCCCTCTATTTTTCTAAAGGATTTCGTACAACCTCTTAGACATAAGTTACAAGTACTCAATGCACCACATTTGAATCCTAGTTTCCCTCTAACAATCATCCTAACCCAAAAAACCTAGCAAACCCGATGCCACTTAAACTAGTTCAAACTAAGTTCATAGTTAAATTTTTAGAATCTGATCAGTTGATAAAACATAGGATCTGGGCAAAATCAGTAGGTGTTGGGTATTAAGAAAAAAATACTAGGTTGTAGCCCCCTATGTCTTGTGATCATTTTGCCGGGTGACTCGACCCGATTCGATGTCGGATGAATTAGTTATAGCTGAAATGGAAAAGGTGCGTAGATTCTCCACACCTGTAGTAAATGGCTGTTATCTCTAGATTCTTATATAGTAACCCCTAAATCTATCAAACTAAAAGTTGTAAAGGACTCAAATATCTAACCATGCTCACTGGTTTGAGCTTAATCGGAATTACGGTTTGTAAATGACAACCAATTCACCGGGACTGATGTTGGCTGTCCTAAAACAGCCATGACCTTTAATGATTTATCAACCAAGCACCCTCACTACCACCTTATCACCACCTTGGGCTCCAAGTAAAACCCCTTGGGCACCACTCTTCACTCCTTGGCCACCACTCCAAGTTTACTTGGCAACTACTCCAAGTTTACTTAACCTTCACTTCATTCGTCCCTATATATATAGCCGAAACACACCCATACCTTCATAACTCACCATAAACTCAAATACATACGTGAAATGGTGTTCTAGCTGAGCTAAGGAAGAACAGGAAGAAGGTTAAGTGAAGTAGGAAGCCAATATTAAGAAAGAGAAGCTCTTGATTCATCTCGTAAGGATTTTGGGTTATAATTACTTGTTTTGACCCATTTCATCATTTCGTGTACTAGTAAGTCTTCTATCTAGTTAAATAAGATCTAGTTATGTTTAAGATCATGTATGAACCTTGTTTTAATCCTTTGATCAAGCCAAACCATGTTAGAAACCCTAAACTAAAATCGAACCCTTAAAACTCTAAAACCCTAAAAAGCTCTTTTTGTAAACCTAATAAGCTATAAGCCATAAGTTGTTGTAATAAGCTATT